>VMDR010014251.1:0-23803 GCA_007922815.1 Macrotus californicus | reverse complement strand
GTAGCCCACTAAAATACCTAGCAGCAATAAAAATTTAGTAGTATTTTCCATCCATGCTGCCTATATTAAGGAACATCTAAATACCATGTCCCACTAAAAGAGGGCAGACTCTTTGGACAAATGCCTGAGGCTAGATCTGAGGCAGGCAATGCTCTAGGCGACCCTGGGGCCCCTTATTTCACCAGAAAACAAGGAAGCTATGGTAGACCCCTGGAGCTGTGTCAATCAGACATAGGAAGCTAAAAAAAAGAAGAAGAAGCAGAAAAAGGAGACAATTTGAGAATCAAAAAGAATAATCATTGCAATTTATCAAGGCACATCAAAAAAATAGAGAAATCCATGAATCCATAATGATGCTTCCTTTAAAAAAAATGGTTATCTTTGGCAAGTGCTAGGCCACCAGCTCATTCTGAAATTTGGCAAGAGAAAATATTTAGCATTTTTTGGTCTATCCTGTCTAACCTGTATTTCAGGTTACCACATAGTTGATGAGGTAAGTTATTTTGATAAAAATAATTTTATTTAATAAAAGAAGAATGAATAATAGAAAGAGAAAATTAGCATTTATTAACCCTTAAAGAAATAATGGCTCTAGCAACAACCATCAGTGTGGGTTTATAGCATTACGAAAAAGGTTTATGGGGAACTTTAAAATGATGGATGGGGCTAAACACCACTCAAACCTACATATTAATGTTAACATCACTAACACAGAACATCCAGATAACACGAGCCTACTGTATAAAACAATAAGTGCATCGCATCACATTTGATCTTTGTTTGCCCCTCATACACATACACACTTGGATTTAACTCAATTTTCTAGATCTAATTACTATTTTACAAGAAATACTGTGGAATATAGAAATATCACAAGAAAGTTAAATGGCACCAGAAAGGAACAATCAGATGACATTAAATATGAGAAATTCTTCAAGCTAAATAATCTGTTCTTTTTTTTTAAAGTAGGTGATGTTTCCAAATCTTAGCTATTGTAAGTAACACTGTCATGAACACAGGGGTGCATATATTCTCTTGATTTGGTGTTTGGGATTCTTAAGATATATTCCCAGAAGAGGGATCACTGGGTCAAAAGGCAATTCCATTTTTAGTTTTTTGAGAAAGTTCTGTACTGTTTTCCACAGTGACTGCACCAGTCTGCATTCCCACCAACAGTGCAAAAATGTTCCCTTTCTCCACATTCTCACCAGTACTTGATATTTTTTAATTTTTTGATGATGGTCATTCTGGCAGGCGTGAGATGATATCCCATTGTGGTTTCAATTTGCGTTTCTCTGATGATTACTGACATTGGGCATTTTTCTATATGTCTATTGACCATCTGTATGTCCTCTTTGGTGAAGTGTCTATTCTGGTCCTGTGCCCATTTTTTAATTGAATTGTTTGTCTTCCTGATATTGAGTTGTATAAGTACTTTATGTATTTTGGAAATTAATCCCTTATCAGATGTATTATTGGCAAATACATTCTCCCATTCAGTAGGCTCCCTTTTCATTTTGTTGAGGTTTCTTTTGCTCTGCAGAAGCTTTATAGAAACAGAGGCACGGATGCATGGAACAGACAGCTGTCAGAGGGGAAGCGGAGGGGGAACCAGATGAAAGAAGGTGAAGGGATCAGCCAAAGAACATATGTGCATAATCCATAGACACAGACAACAGTGTGGTGATGGTCCGAGGGAAGGGGGGCAAGAGCAGGGTGGAGGTGGATAAAGGGAGAAATGGGGCATCTGTTGGAGCTTAACAATAAAGTTTTTAAAAAAGTAAATGATGTGAAAGAGGTGGGGGGGCTGCTACAGATTAGAAGAAATTTAAGAGACATATCAACCAAACCGTGTGGTCCTTGTTTGCATTCTGATTCAAAACACCACCTTTAAAGCCACAGTTTTTAGATAATTGTGGTAATGTGAGCATGAGTGAGGTGTTGTATGGTATTAAAGAAACACTGTTAATTATTAGGAATAATAATGGCATTGAAGTTATATAAGAAATAAAAATGTTCCTATGTGTTAAAGATATATACTTCCAGTATATATATATATCCAGTATACAGGGGTGGAAAAAAATGTGAAGTCTGGGTTTTGCTTTAAAATAGTTCAGAAAAAAAAAGTGTGTGTGTGTGTGTGTGTGTGTGTTGGGGTGGGGGAGCAAGAGATGAAACAATATTGGCAAAATGTTTCTTTTTAATCTGAGTTTGGGGTAATTGGGGGCTGACTATCCCATTCTACCTGGGTTTGTGCAGCTTTGAAATTAGGGTCAAAGAGTAGCAGTGAACCTCAAGACTGGGAGCCAGCATGGGTAAGGATGCCAAGAAGCAGCCCCCTACACCATGGTGGGAGGAGAGCTGGATACAAAATGTAGCAATTCCACATCTAAAGGTTCATCTAAGGTTTATCCTGTGGCTATGTGGCAATATATCTACCCTGCCTAAATTCACAGCTTGATCTTATCACTTTCTATCTCATTACCTTGTTTTATTGTCTTCATAATGACTATCACTGTTTGTGATTATCTTATTGTCATCTGTTCGTTTGTTTTCAGGCTCCCTTTCCCCCTTCATAGGTTAACGTTGAGGACAGGAACTCTATCCCCCATTCTGGGTCCTCGGCTCCTGGTATTGTGCTAGAGAGAGCCAAGGAGCCTAGTAAATATCTGTTGAATGAATATATAAAGTGCATTACAGCATATTTAATTATAGTAAGAAATCTAAGGCAAGATAATGCCCAGTAATATGGAGTTGGTTAAAGAAACAGTGACTATCCATAAAGTGGAAAACTATTGTGGCATGAAAAATATGCTATGAATGAGTGTTTATTGTCATGAAAAGATACTATAATATTGGGTGAAAAGTTCAGATAAAAAATATCATTCACACCTGAATATATTTTTATTTTAAAAATGTTTGCATAGAGGAAGATTTGGAGAAAAACACACCAGGTGTAAAAAGAGTATCTGTAGGTGGTAGAATTATGAGATGCTTTGTCTTTATTTATATTTGTATATTTCCACCACAAACACAATTATTCAGTAATTTTAAAAAGTTACATTAATATTAAAAGCTTAACACAAAGACTTTCTGACATTACTATTTTCAAAATGAGATAATCTCTCTTGTGAGGCAGTGAGCGCAAGCCCTATCTGTAGGTGTGTTCGAGCCTGACTTTTTCCTGCATTGAATGAGTGATCCTACTACACCGTCCCCAATAATTCTTTCAACTGTTTATGGTATTTTAAATTTGGGGCTATTTACCCTTAATAGTTTTTTTAAAAAACATATTTTTAACTAAACAGGTAGTACATGAATTGTTTCCACTTTATTATTAATTGTGAACTTGTTACGGAATGGATATAATGTCAGAAATGAGCCCAGGCATATTTCACATGTTTCTGAACTGGGTGGAGTGTAGGGTTAATGTGCTGCTTTGTGCTGAGAATGCACCACACCTCAATGTAATTTCTGATGAGTGCAAAGCACAAAGCGAGGATTAAATTATAGAGTTTATGCTGTCAACAATCAATCAACACTTGTTTCTGAACAACTTCTATATACAAATCATAGTACTGAGTGGACAGGGAAAGATCAAGACCTATAGGACACCACCACTGTCCCCAAGAATCTTAGAGTCTAGTAGTTGTATAAGAAGTCTGCTTTGCTTAGGAATAGAATGGAAATCAACAACTGGTCCTTGGGTTTGGCTTTTCTTGATGTTCTAGAATCAAGTACCACTGATCCATCCACAGTAGTCACCAGGGCAGATTTAGCCACAGGAAGAGCAGAAATTATTTCTCTGGGTTTCCCTCAGCACAGCTGAGACAGCCTGGAACTTTCAAATGATCAGCTACTGGCTCTGGCAATATTGCTTATTAGATAAATTTAAAATCTTTACACTATAACCATCTGAAATGTTAGATAAAATATAATAAATATCCTTTTGATTCATATCTATGCTTGTAAGACAGTAAGGAAAATTCCTAAGTTCCATAATTGAAGGAAGAATTGAAAAACAACACCAGCACAGGAAGCCCATGAGTGGATATGGCAGCTGCCTGATGGCAAGGAAAGTCATTTTCTGAGCTCTAAGGTCATGAGGAGAAAAAGAGAACATTGGGAGCAACAAAGGAGACACCCTTAGTGGAAAAGGTGGACTAGGAAAAAGATACCTTAAGACACAAGGAAGCTTGTCCGTCTTAGCCTGGGCTTATGGGGAGGGGAGAACAAGTCTTTAACATTAATAACTGCAGGCCTGTACCTCATATCAGTTTGCCATTTTTGCAAAGTATACTACAATGTGGACTGCGAACCCCAAAGTGAAGGGATTAAAATAAAAATTGGTTCCAGGCAGGTGACCTGGGGTTTTTGACAGAAACAAACCCAAAATTAAACTAGAGGGACTTGTTTCCAGCATGAGCTACACAAGATGTGCACAATAAAGTCCCACCGAAGATGAATTCGTGTTGGAGTGTTTTCTTGTGTGTTTTGTGATTTTGAATTGTGAGTTCATCTTTAACGAAAGCCAATATATTCTATAAAAAGTAGGGCTGGACTACCAAGAAATTTCAGATTAAAGAACTACCTGATAAAAGTGAGAAAAACAAGGATGTTTCAAATGGTTAAAAGCAATAAATAATACATTTAAAATGCAATACAACATATAGACTCTATAAAAAATAAAGAACAATGAAAATTAAAAATACAGTCACTGACACTTAAAAATCAGTGAATGGTATAGGTTAAAATTAGATTTAGGTGAGAATAAAAGAAAAAAGATGATAGCTTAATAAATTATAAATTTTTTGTATAAAATTAGTTTTGTTTCTCATATAATATTTCAGACTATAGCCACCCAGGACTGGCATTACAACTCAGGGACAGAGTTTGTCTTCTATGTTTCTGTTTGCAACTCCTAGCAAGTGTCACTCATTCTTTTGGTTCAATATGCAGTTCCAGCCATCAGTACAAATTCCAAGCAGGGAGAGGAAGGGAGGGAGGAAAAGGGGCAAAGAGTATTGATCTATCTTTGACAAAAGTATCCTGAAAATACTTCCACTGGCATCATATTAACCAGAATTGAGTCACATGCCCATATATACCTACAAGGGAGCCTGGGGTATTTATTCTGGACAGCTACGGACCCAACTAAAAATGAGGAGTTTTATTGATTTGAAAGGATGGAAAAATAGATATTGGAGTAAACAAGTGGCAAACAATATATTTAAAAGAGCTAAAAAGAGAAATCATGAGCTGGAAGATAGATGTGTTGAATGACTTAAAATGCCAGGGTTTCTGGAATAAAATGTAAAAGTCTTACATGCAAAAGAATTCCAGAAAGAGAAGGGGAAAATCGAATGAGAAAAATATTTGAAGAGATGTTGGCTCTAAATTTTCAAGAATTAATGAAAGTCATAAATCCTCAGAAATACAAATCTCAAGGGAAAATTGTTAAAAGCACCGGAGAGATGAAACAGATTACAGAAATACCTCGTTTTATTGTGCTTTGCTTTATTGCACTTTACAGATATTGCATTTTTTTACAAATTGAAGGTTTGAGGCAACCCCGCATTGAGCAAGGCGCCATTTTTCCAACAGCATTTGTTCACTGTGTGTCTCGGTGTCACATTTTGATAATTTTCACAATATTTCAAACATTGTTTTAATAGACATAATGCTATTGCATATTTAATAGACTACAGTACTATGTAAGCATAACTTTTATATGCACTGGGAAACCAAAAAAATTCCTGTGACTCATTTTATTGTGATATTCACTTTATTGCAAGTGGTCCAGAGCCAAACCCACAATTTCTCCAAGGTATGCCTATATCTCCAAAAAAAATGAAAATTAGGCTGACCACACTCTCCTCAACCATTAGTGCCAGAAAATAGTGGGAAAATATCTTCAAAGTGATTGGAGACAATATTTGCCAACCTAAAACTTTATAACCAATTAAAATATCATTAAGGGTGAAGACCAAATTAAGACATATTTAGGTGAAGATTGATTTTACCACTAACAGGTAGTGGCTAAAAGAACTACCAAAACATTTACTTCAGGAAGAAGGAAAATGAATCCAGAAAGAAAGGATGGCCTGAAGTAGGCAATGATGGGGGCGGGGTAGGGATGAAATGTGGATCAAAAATAAACAAGCTTTGACAGTGTAATATAGTGATGGCTAACTTGAAGGTGTTCAGATGGAACTATAATATTGGTCAGTAATACAATGCAAAGCAAAAAAAGTCAAGTAGAGTTAAGGTGCTGCAAGTGGTACTAAGTGTAGAGAGCTGTCTAGGAGACATTGGACAGAGCTCTGACCCTGTGATAGCTGGCTTGCTCGAACCACGTGCAGGCACAGATAAAGATTCCCAACTCTGCTCCCTCTGCCATGACAAGATAGGTGCCTTGGCTGGATTCTTTATTTCCAAACTTCCTGCCCATTTTCTTGTTGAGGAATAGAAGATGATGGTGGTAGAGACAAAAAGAAAAAGGCAACAGGGAGAGCTAGTGGAAAGAAAAATGAAATACAACTTGGCGACTGGTTAGATACAAAATCATGGGAAAGGAGAGTCAGATTTCACTGCAGTTCTCCATGTAGATGGTAACAGTGGCCCCGCCATCTGAAGGAAAAAGAAACTCATTTGCGCGGTAGTGATGTTTTGTATGAAATGTGTCTGAGATCCCAAATGAAATTATTCCATGAGAATCAGATTTTTTTTTACCTGTGATTTTCAGGAAATGTCATGGCTGGAGTTAAAGATTTTGGAGACATCCATGTAACAAAATCACCCAGACTGCATCTTTCTGTCTGAAATCCAACCAAGAGCCTCACACATATTAGGCCCTCAATAAAAGTGTGAGAAATTAGTAAATGAAAGTGATTTCTCTGTGAAGAGAGCAAGTCAGGCTATGGGCCGAACCTAAGTTATGTACAGATTTAGAAGTGGAGCTAGGAAAGAGAATAGCAGAGGAGAAGTTATAAAAGAAAAGTCCAAAGGATCAGAACCCACTGAGGGCAGCGCAGTGTCATGAAGGGAGGGGCAGAGGCTGATCTACAGTGGGCAGTGCTGCACCGAGAGCTGGGATCCTGGAGACTGAAGACCATTGGACGCAGCACTGGAGAGATGACTTGGTGACTCTGGACTGAGACCAACAGGCATAATGGTTGACAGGATAAGCATTATTCTAAGGGATTAAGGAAGATTTAAATAAAAAGATAAAACAATGAATGGCACTCTTTGAAATTTAGGGAAGACAGTAAGAAAATAAGATAGGTAACCATAATAGCTAGAGATGAAGTTAACGTCCCCATTTTTAAGCTAAGATAACTTTACTATAATTGAAAACATAGGAGAGAGACCTAACAAGCCCCAAAATGTCATGGCTTCCCATGTCTCCAGGATGAAGTTCCAAGAGCTGTGGGTAGTTGTCAGCACCTTGCCTTATCTAGTCCCTGACCAGCTGTATAATCTCACCTACCTTGGCTTCCTTGAGTGCCTGCCCTGCAAAAATGTTTATTGCAAAACACATGCTCACCTCTCTGACCTTTGCACTAGGCCTGTTTGCTTTAATGTAAATATTTCTTCCTGCCTTCTCAGCCTGGCCAACTCCTAGGCAGCCTTAAGGAAAAAGTTCAAACAATACCTTTTGCCTCAGCTGGATGAGCGGTGCCCTCTCTGTGGAGCTGACTTCATGTGCTGACTTCAAGCATTTATTACATTACACTTACTATGACACTTGGCTCTCCCTGTAAACTACTGGGGAAGAGTTACTTGCTTGTATCATACAGTACCTATCATATATTAAGTGATCAATACATTTTTAATTAATGAAAAATTGCAGTTGTAAATAAACAGAAAATCACCAAGGGGGAGGGGGATAGAGGATAGAGGTTAATTCCTGACTTTCAGGTACAGGTAATCACACTTTGTATACATAGAAAATGACCTTTGAACACTGAGGTTTCCAAACATGCCAAGCTGATGGAGTTACGTTATTGGCAAGTAAATGAGTATCTTCTTAAGAATGAGACAGCGCATTAAATGAGATGTTAGAAGCTGTAGCTCTTGCTCTTATGAAATGTCCGTAAGAGGAGATACTTGCTTTTCTAGGGTGGACACGTTCTGAGGCAAGCTGACGTATTTCAGATTTAGCAGGGCCAGCTCACGCCTGAGCTGCTGCAGCGTCACTCACAAAAGAGAGGATGTTGTCCTTATTCACAGTGAATGCCAGTTTTCCTGCTCGACCTGTTCCACCTGGTTAAAATGAAACTGCTATCCTGCCAGATACAATCTCCTACTATAACTGTTAGATAGTTTAAAGAAACCAAGGTGGATCATGCAAGGGGAAGGACGATCCTGTGTGACTAACCTGATGTGCATGACATCCTTTAGCTCCTGGTCGTGCAGCTCTGCATGATCCTATCTCCCTGCCAGCTGAATTTCTAGAAACTGAAACCCCAAAATAGCCTTATCTAGTCCAAATCATTGGGTAATTTCTCTGACTTCATCATTTTTGCCCTCTTCACTTGGAACTCAACTACCTTCTAACTGTTTAATGTATTCCTCAACTTAACCCTTGACTTTCTGTTTTGCCCATTCATTCATTCATTCATTCACCCAACACATATTTATTGAGTGGCTTCAGTGTCCCAGTCTCTGTTCTTCACACTGAGGTTACTGCAATGAGCAAACACAGACCACGTCTGTCAATAACTTTCACAGACCTGTTGGGATAATATTCATTCCCAAAAATTTGACTCTCGCTTCTGTATGACTTATTACTATGTGTTTATCTGAATTTTCAAGGATCAGGGTCTAGAGTTCCAGCCCCACATCCTATCTCATGGTCGTGTCTTGCCAGCACCTCAAACTCCATATGTCCAGAGCTGAACTTACCCTCTTCTTGTCCATACCAGTTTTTTTTCTCCTGACATCTCTGATTTGTCAATGGTATCATCTTTTCCCAGGCACAAACCTCAGAAACACCCAGTTGTTTCCTTTTCTTCAGCTCCAATACACCCAGTTCTGTCTAGTCTTCTTCCTTCTGACAAATGCTTTTCATGTCTGTCATTTCCTTTCCTTACCCACTGCTAAGTACTGAGTTTAGAGTCTCATTTCAAGCCTAGACCATTGTGCTTTCTCACAGTGATGCACTGTATTCTCTCCATTCACTCTTTTCTCCAGAGCAAGCAGCAGTCCCAACCTCTTTGGCACCAAGGGCCGGTTTCATGGAAGACAACTTTTCTATGGAAAGGGCGGGGGAAGGTGGCGTTATTTCAAGGGATGGGGAGTGGGATGAAGCTTCGCTTGCTCACCCACTGCTCACCTCCTGCTGTGCCGCCCAGTTCCTAACAGGCCACGGACCAGTACCAGTCCGTGACCCAGGGGCTTGGGACTCCTGCTGTAGCATCCTAATCATTGCTACCTAATTAACCTTAGGGTCATCTAAAAGAGTACCATAGGTGTTATGCAGACCAACTACTATCTTTCTAAGGAACCCCTTTCAAGACCATTTTCTACCACCACACTCCACAAATATACAGTTTTAGCTCCTTGGATTGGCTTTCATAACCACCCATGGCCTGGCCTCATCTCTCCATCTTTGCAGATGGTCTCTCTGCACCACTGCCTCCCCCTTGGATCTCCTTTCTTGTCCCTCTGTCTAAGCTTAAAACTTCTCCCCTTCTTCCCAGAAATGCATACTATAACTCAGTGTTCTGAACAGGGGTTTTAGAATCAGACACATCCAGTTCAAAACCCTGTTCTGCCCATTACGAGTTGTGAAAACTTGGGTCCAGACAGCTTTAAGTCTCGGGTTTCTTATTTTTAAAAAATGTGGGGAAAAGACTATCTTGTGGGAGAGTTGTGAGGATTGAGTGAAATTATGCCCAGTTCATAACATATGATTGATCTCACTATCAAATCTGTGCGCCAAGCAGCTGGAATACCAAGCAACTTCCCCAGGAGAGAAAGTCTCTAATGGGCCCAAAGAAACAGTGAGTGTGTCCTAAACATCTGCAGCCTCAAGCTCCCAGCCAGACAGGAACTCTATAGCCATGTGCTTTTCTGCTCTGCACAATGGTTCCCACCTTTTCTTCTCAGTGCTTCCCCAGAGAGGACTTCCCTGGTCTTCACTTAA
Organism: Macrotus californicus; assembly: GCA_007922815.1. NCBI lineage: Eukaryota > Metazoa > Chordata > Mammalia > Chiroptera > Phyllostomidae > Macrotus > Macrotus californicus. The sequence goes on along the minus strand of VMDR010014251.1, from coordinate 13,653 downwards.
AATCTCCACACACCTTCACCTAATCTCTATTCCCCTATCTTCTTTATTGTCATCATAGCACTTTTCACCATGTGGCACAATCTTTCTTGCTCACTTTCCTGTCTGCCTGCACTCCCGAAGGTGAGGTCCACTCAGGCAGGGTCTTCATGTCATTTCTCATTCTGTCTCAGCACGAGGAGCAGCATCTGATGGCACTGTAAGTGCACAACCGAACGAATCTCTGCCTCTCTGGGGTCTCCACCCTTCAGACCCAGCTCAGATCCCTCCTTCCATGAAGTCTTCTGAATAACCCACCCTAAAATTACTTGCCCTCATTTGAAATCCTGTAACAAATCACCTAAATTTCAGTTGAACCCCTAGAGCCATTGTCTCTACCATGTTCTTGTACTTGTATGTTTTTGCATGTACTTGTATGCATGCTATGTATTTGTATGTGATCTTATTTCTTACATGTGATGTTATCATCCTTACCTTGTATGATCATTTACTATGTTTTCCAAATCAGACTATAAACTTGAGATGAAGAAATACTTTTGTGCATCTCCCAGAATTCTTTAGCACAATACTTTACATGTGCTGTCCTAACAAATACGTATTTATTTATTGACCTCTAATGAGTGCCTGGCACTGTCATAGGTGCTAGGGTTGTGATGATGAATACAGCATTCTACCTAAATAATTAACCGGTGATATTACTTAATTGTCTCAGTGTATAGATTTGGAAGAGGTGCCTCTTGGCTCTCTTGGAAGGATTTAGAAGATCTGGTCCAATCAGAGACTGCCACTGGTTGCCTGGACAACCTCAGGTTGGTCGCTTAATCCATCAGAGGCTCTCTCGATCTGTTAAACAGAGATGATAATACTTATCTTACAGAATTATAAAAGAAATATGTGAAAACACCTTATTAACTGCTGAGTTCTATGTAAATATCAGTTTTTACTATTACCACTATAATAACATAATTTAAGCTGAAACTGGAGCCATTTTGAATAAAATACATTCAACACTACTGTCACTGTCTCATTACCAATACTGTCTTACCATCCAACAGTAATAAGAAACCCGATTCTGCCTGTCACAGTGAGTGTGCTGGGTGGCACTCCACCATCCCACTCAGCATCAGCATCCTGAGGGCCGACTGCTGCTGCCCGAAAGGCTCACCACCGTGCACACAGTACACCTGCTGTTGGACGTGAGGAAAGACTGCACCACAACAAGCAGAGAGCTCTAGCCCACCCAAAGTAGCTTTCTATGTTTCTATAACAAAACTGTTCTTAGGATGCCCCAATCTCTCTCATCAAAGCCCCCCTGCAGTGGCCTGCTGTAGGTCAGGGATACTCGAGCCTGGCAGTACCACCATTGATGGTCAGCCACTTGATCAATATCAATGTGCCTCTCGTACAAGGGTGTGTGCTTCCATTCAGACTCATGTGCCCCTCATCTTCCTTTCCCAAACTCAGGCCTCAGCTTCCTGCTTAAGGGTCATCCCCAACCCTCAGGCTGGCCTTCCAATCTGTTGTGAGTCAGGCTGTGCTCCCTTCCTGCCTCCCCCCACCACCACATCCTGAGGCCTGTTGCTTCAACAGACATCACTTGTGGGAGAGGCAGGTCCACAGATGATATCATCTGTGTGTAAACAGTTTCCACAAATCACCTCCCACTGGGAATCAGAGAATCTCAGAGATGGAAGAGAGGGCCCCTCCCACCCAGAGCAGGACTATTCTTCAGAGCATCCCTGACAGGGGTCATTTTGCCTCAGCTTTAAATACCCTGGATGAATCAATGGAGCATTTCTGACCTCACCCCTGAGCAAATACCTTTGGTTGGGTGGATGTCATGACAGAAGGTGCCAGTCATTGGGTCACTGATGTAACAGTAGGCAAAGAAGCTACACTTCAATTTTCTATGAGCCTGGGTGTGTCTGCAGAGTCCTGAGTGTCCCTTCCCCTGGGTGGTGGTGATTCCTAAGCAGCAGACCACGACACTTTGAGTCTGAACACATGGACTTGGGAGCCAGACCCCAATTCGAATCTTATCTCCCTCACTTGTCATCTGGGGGCCTCGGACATATACAAGCTGTGAGACTTTGGCCAAGTCTTCGAAACTCTCAGAACCTGTTTCCTCAAGTAGGAAAAATAAGAAAATTCATCTCTATTTTGAGATTATTGTGAGGATTAAATGAGATAATATATGTAAAGTGCTTAGCCTTGTGCCTGGAACAAAGTAAGTGTTGAGTAAGTAGTAGCTATTGTTACTATTATTGCCACAGTTATTATTGTCTCTTCCCTTATGAACGAGCAGACGTCACTGCAGAGGACACAGTTCTCCCTGTTTCCTCTTTCCTGATTTATGACCTTAGGTCTGGGTTTCTGACCCACTCAGATGACCCCACCACCACCATCACAACCACCACCTCTAGAGAATGACATTCCCATGTTTTTGAGTGTGGCACATTGCACCTGGCAAAGTCAGCTGCTGGCATGAGACCTGGTCTCCTGTAAGGATCAACTTGGAAAACTTTCCTTACCCAGCAAGTGATCCTCTGCAGAAAAAAAAAAAAAAAAAAGCCAAGTGTTGCAGAGCCAAACCTTTGCCACACAGCTGCCACCTGGGCTTGGCGGACGGGAATGTGTGTAAGTCTCCGGAAGTTTTTCGGGAGGACCAAGCAGAACAGTTAGGAACATAAGCTCTGGAATCAGCATCGGTATTCTCTATTGCATACCACCTGGGTGATTTTGAGCAAGTTACACGGCCCCGGTTTCTCTTCTATAAAGTGGAAATATGAGCACCTACCTCACTGAGTCATTCATTGTGAGAGTTAAATGAGGTGATGCCTAGCACATCGAGTTCTTAGCACACTGCCTGGCTCCATGTGCGGTTTCTGCTATCATCATGAAGAACCAGAGATCCACTCTTGTTCAGGCATGAATTTTAATTTTCTCCTTTTACAAACACGCCAAGCCAGGGCTGAGAAGTAGTGCATGGGTTAACAGAACACGACGATAAATACACAAATGAAAGAACTTCTAGGAATAGTTGTGTTTTCAGGAGGTCATTTTATTATGATGTCTTCAAGACAATCAAATCAATAGGCAGTTATTGAGCACCTACTGTGTGCAAGCCTAGGCAGACAGTAGAGTGCAGTGTCCATGCAGACCACAGAGTCCACCATGGCTCTCAGGTTCCCCGGGAGGAAAATCACATGGGGTCAGGGAGTTTTGTGGGACTGAGAGGTGGATTTCTGGACATCTAAGTGCAGTTAGCTTGATAGGAGAGGGTGTGCAAACTCGGAGGCACAGACGGGAACACGAGCATAGTGATGGGAGGTGGACAGGGTGGGAGCAGCAGGCCACGGCGGGACCCTCTCTGGGTGGCTGGTGGCTCTCGAGGAGCTCTTCCCGGAGTGGCCTCAGCAGCTGCCGCAGCAGCCAGCGCTCTGGGTGTTGCAGCCCTGAGACCTCTGGCTGCCACCTCCGCAGCATCCACACCCGCTCCTCCGCTGCCGGCGGCGCCTCCTTGGAAAGCAGCAGCAGCCGGTGGAGGTCGAGCCGCAGCACCCGCAGTCTCCGCAGCCGCCGCAGCCGCCGCAGCAGCCTGAGTCACCGCAGCCGCCGCAGCAGGAGGACGAGGCGGCGGGGGTCAAGGAGGGCGCCGGGGCGGGGCACGAGGAGGGGCCCTGGGAAGACCCCTTGGAAAAGCCTTTGGCGGAAACCGCGCTCTGCTGGGAGGACATCGCGGAGCTGTGACGGTGAACCTGCAAGAAAAGCAGCGTTTCACACGCTAGTCGACTTTTTCTTTCCAACAGTGGAACTCGAGTCTTTGAGATTTGACTTTGGTATAAAGAAGAAAAGAGAAAGAGCAAAGGAACAAATCCCAAGCAGGTGTTTCCAGTGAGTTAAACGTGCATAGAGCGGGAAACAGTCTGTGCAGAGTGGATGGTTTTCTGTTTTCCGGGATCAGAAAAGGACCACCCAGGGTTCTCCACGGTGGAAAATAAAGAGAATATCGAGGAAATGTATCTGTGCAATCCAGTCCAAAATCTTCTCCTGGCTCTTTTCACCTCCCCCATCTCACTGTGGCCAGAGACCTTCAAGTGATGTTCGTATAGTTAGCATTGTATAAACACCCCATCAGTTAGAAAATAGCCAAATCACACCTGCATCCCTAAGGCGAAGAATCCACAAAGGCCAGAGGCTTGTCCTTCCTGACCATGCTTTACCCCCATGCCTCTCATTCCACACAACCACAGGAAAAGGAGAGTGGTGCTGAATTTGAAAATGCATCCGGGTCCAGGGAGCCAAAGACCTCAGCTCTAGTCACATCTCTGCTAAAGACTTCCCATGAAACCTTGCAAGCATCATATACACACACACCCCAGTCTGGCCTCCTTGTCTTCGTTGGTACCATGGGAGGTAGGCTCACTTGAAGCTTACAGCCCTTTCCAGGGCTTTCCTTAGACATCTACCTGCTGGCTGTGTTCTGCCTTCAACTTTTCCCAACCTTCTCCCAAGGCCCCATTTGAAGACTTACCAGACCTTGGCTCCACTGGATGACACTAAGTTCTCCAACTGGGATGTGTCCCCTGCTAGGCTGTGGACTGAGCAGTGTCTAGCCAAAGAACCTTTTATAAGGTTTCAATAGTTGCTAGCTCTTGGGAGGGGCCCATTTCCCAATAGGCATGCTCAGCTGACACTCACATCCCAGAGACATTTGTCACTGTAGGTGGTACACGTGGCTGTTCAAGTCACTGCCCAGAAGTGTGAGGATTGCTATGGCATGTTTACTTTCCAAACAGGACACCATTCATAGCTGGGAGGGCTGTGTGGGTGAAGACAAAGCATGGGGCTCAAGTGAGGAGAGGTCTGGAGCCCTTTCTTAGGACCTATTTTCCATTGTACATGTACACACCACACACACAGTCCATTCCCTGCTCACACTTCATCCCTGTGCAGTCACCTCTATCGGGCAGCTCATTCACTTGTTATCTTGGTTTGCATCTCTCTGGTTCTTGGTCCTTGGCTCCTCAAGTCTGGCTACAAGCTATGTGAAAAGCCTGCTGGCTTCATCCAGATGCTTCCAGATTGGATTGAGTGAAGACAATGGTGGGGATGTGCCTATGGGAATCCCAGTGGTGATTTCTCTCTGTCACTGGAGACAGGAAGAAAAACCCAGGCAGTTATGGACTCATTAAGGCCAGAAAAGCTCTGAATATAGTCATGTTTCCATATTCTCAGTAGCCCTGGAGGGCCTAAGGAGAAAAATGTGTGCAGGGTGCTGATCTGGTTGCAATACCAGGTCAGCCAGCAGGGGACTCTATTACCTACTCCATCCCCAAATTCCCTTTGATGATAAGTGCTTCCTGGGGCCATTGCCCAATGGAAAGGGGAAGGAAGGAAGGAAGGAAGGAAGGCAGGCAGGCATCAATCTTTCCCAAGGTCCAAAATGTCCATGAAAAATGGTATTTTAGAATAACTAATTTTGAAAAATTAGGGGAGAATTTGAGAGTGGCTTCAGAACTGCTTCTTAATTAGTGCAACTGCTCACAACCATGAATGTGAGATGAAAAGAAATCTAAGACTAAGAATTCAAGATTCGGGGGCGAGTGACCTGGGAATGGCATGAGGGAACAGACAAGGAAAGGTAAGTCAGAAAAGATATGTTTCATTTAACATAGCTTGAGATCCTGATTAACAGGCTGCATGTATCTAGCGTCACCTGTTGGTGAGTCTAGGTGAGACATTCCAAGAGGTGAGGTCAGTATTAGAAGCGAAGGAAGTAATGAAGAAGATAGAGACAGGATCTCCTCTGGGAATGATTTGGACAAATACATACTCATTAAGGGACTTGCTATGACCTCATATACTAACTTACTTTACCTATTATGGTTAACTGTTATCAAAGAAAGGGCTAGCTGTTCTTGTATATAAAAGGCTGATTCAGAATTATCATTTCTATTGCAAACATTCTGAGTATCTCCTGGAGGAATCAGCCTATTCCTAAAGGAAATAGAAAACCCAATACAGTCACCAAAGCACCCTTGCTCCCACCTTCCCCCCTACAACACATTCACAACCCAACCTCATGGAGGAGGGTGTCCTCCTGGGTTCTCTACTCAGACCCAACTCAGACTTTCTGGATCCAGGAGAAATGGGCTCAGACATTTCATCCCTACCTCCCGAACTCACACCCCCAGAAACTAACCCCCATCTGGCCTCCTTTCTAGTCAACTGATAGAGGTACCTGGGATTTTAATTGAAAAAGTAAAGGGTGTCTATTCATTGCAGCCCAGAATGAGCACCTTAGATCTTATTCCCCATAACTATCAGATAGTTTTTAAAATTCTCACCCATGCTTGAAAGAAAATTCCCCAGAGTATGTCCTCTCATCATGACCCTTCTGGGGACCACCATTCTCCTCTCTGAAAACCTGTTCCCCACTCTCCTCATGTAAGGCTCGTGGCAGGGTAATGGTCTCAGACACAGCTCTTTTCTTCAAGCTTAAAGTTTACAGAGGTCAAAGTAGCTTCAGTGCAAAAATCTGCTTCTCAAACCGATTTCCAAAGTGTTCACTTGCACTTAAAAAAAGGGAAGGGGAGATGGCTGGATGCAGGGAGTGGGGAGTGGGAGAGGCGAATAAAAGATAAGCAGGAGGCAGTGACATCAGGAATAAAGAGCTTTATTGTTATAGAGAAAATGGCTTCATGACTGAACTCCAACACTAAGTCATCCAAAGAACTATGTCCGAGAGGAGAATCAATCCAGTGAATATCCAAGGGTAGACCTCAGTGGAATGAACATGAGCAGGAAGGAGAGGGAAACTCAAAGCATTTCAGAAACCTTGTTCATGGGGATCAAGGAAAAGAGAAGTCTCAGGCTGGGCGGTCATCTGTACTTTGGCTTCTCCAGTGTGGCTCCTCAGTGTTCCTCATGGCCCAGGTCAGCAGCAGCCAGAGCCCCTGGAGCTGTGGCAGCAACTGGAGCCCCCAGATGGTTGCCATTGCCACACCACTCAGAGTGGTGGTGTCAGCATCAGAGAGATCAGCGGAGCTTGTGGTGTGGCTCAGGCAGCAGCTGCCACCCCCAGAGCTGCAACAGTTGCTGCCCCCTAAGCTACAGCAGCCTCCAGAACTGGGGCCACAGCAGGAAGAGACTGGAGGTGGGCAGGCAGCTGGACACTTAGAGGGACACTTGGGTAGGCATTTTGGGGGACACTGTGAGGGGCCTAGCAGTGCTGCTGGCTTTGCTGGCAGGACATCTCAGCAGAAGCTGAATGAAGCTGAAAGAAAATACAGAAATTTTAAGTTCAATTAGCACAAGATAACTTATGCTTAAAATTGAACTTTGAGTTCATGTGATTTAATTTCTATAGGGATCAGATTTTTAAAACTCAATCTCTTCAAATCAGTTAACAAAAGTTTTCAACCCAAGGAAATCCATGATTTCAAAGGAATCCCTCATAACTTCAAGTCACCAATCCCTCCTTCCTTTCCCCTACTTCCCACCCTCCCCTTCTAGCAGGACCCTTCCAAATCTTCCTTTCTCCTTGTGTTTCTTCAATATTGTTCTCTACCCAGGGCTTCTCTCTGCCCAAAATATCAGCACCAGGAGTCCCTCCTTGTTCTTGAAATGCATTTTATCTGGTTCAGGTACTAGAGCAGATCATTCAAGAGGCAAGTGGACTGAGGTGCTGTCAGAAGCTTCTGCCTTTTATATGGAGTCAGCTCTCTGACCTGGCATCAGGTGGCACAGACCAGAGCAGGATGCTGGTAGCATCTGTACAAGGGGAAAAGGTGACTACCCCCCTCTCACATCCAAGGGACCCAATTCTTCCCTGCATAAGCATGTGAAGTATTAACCCACAGGAACATCCCCTGAGAATTGCAGGCCTCTAGGATAGTGATGGTGCTTAGCAGATTACACACAACGCCTGTCACTCTCACAGATGGCTCTGCTATGCTCCCTGTTTCCTGAGCTGGGTCAGTGGGGTTCTAGACCTCTGGGACTGACAGAAGGTCTCTCTGCTCCTAGTATAGGAAATGGAGGGGAAAATTCCCAAGATGGAAACTTAGTTAGCCCTTTTTAGAATAAGGATAGAACTCCAAATAAAGTGCCAGGCCCAAGCCAATGATCTAATGTGACTTTTTCATTCTTGGTTGATGCCATAACCTGGACTAAGAATGCTTGATATCTCACGGATGTTAGTTTAGACAGGTCTAATGTAGATGGTGGGGGTGGTTAGGCTTCTCTCCTTACCTGATCTTGACCCACCAAAAGAACTCAGAAATAGCACTGACTCAGCACTAACAATCCCTTTAAAAGAGTAGAAGAGGTCTAGAAATGGCTTCTCTTTCCACATGAGGTCCTAAAGAAGGCACCTTTGGCCAGCCCAAGGTGAGGTGGCAGGGACCAGGTATATACCAAGGGTGGAAGAGAACTAGACTCATATGGAAGTGGCCAGAAGTGAGGCATCAGTTCTGATCATCCCTAAGAAGAGAGTATCCAGCCTGAGACGATCCTTTTTGTATAAATGACCTTCATGTGGGGGTGGTGAGCATACTTTTTGCAAGCCCACGATGGAATGAATCCAAAGCTTTTTTTTTCCTCCTACAAACAATATTCTGAGGGCAAGTTATAAGTCATCAAAATCTATTTAGCTGTGAAATTAGCCAAAACATGGCATGTTCACTATGAAAACTGCAATGGGAAGAAATAAGACAGGTGGAAATATACAGCATAGCACTTCAGAGCTGAGATGACGGGCCGTGGCGAGAAGCATGTGGCCACATTATAACACAGTTTCTGGAAACTTCGGCACCAGTTTCCAGCCTTGCAAATTCTGGCAGGTTACTTAATTTTCACTGTAAAAGGAGCTAATAATATTTCCTGATCACTAAATAAGAATATGTGGATGAAGTTCTTTGAATCATGCCTGGGATTCTTAGTTTAAAATGCTACTTTGAAAAAATCCATTCATTAATGGATACTCTTCTATATCTGTGAAAAAAATATCTCTTAAACTTCAAATTAATGATCTGCCAATTTTTGAAACCCAAACTATTTTTTACAATATCAGAGCTCAGCCCTAGTGTTTTCTTCCACAAAAGTAGTAAAATACTTAATATGCCACTGGGGGATGAGATTTTAAGAAAGTATAGTGGTTATGGAAAAAATACCAAAAGCAGGAAGGATTTAAAATTCACTTATAATCCCACCCTGAAATACTCTTAATATTATAATATTTTCTTTCCAGTCTATTTTTTACTTTTTTCAGTTTTTTTAACTGTGTATGGTTTATTTTTAGTCATTTGGGTTGTTTTGACTTTACACAGTCTTTATCGCAGTACGTGCATAAGAGTTTATCTTACTAACTTTTCAGTTAACATTTTGATACAAACATTTCCCGTGTTGTTATTCATTCTTTTGTAAGCATTATCTTTGGCAGCCATAGAACATTTCATGTAGGGCAGGAGCATGAGTTATAGAAGCAATCTCTGAGTTTGAATCCCAGTCTCCACTTACCAGCTGTGTGACCTCGGCCAAATGACATGAGCTTTCTGTCTCATGGTTCCCATCTGTGACATGGGGAAAACAATAGTGTTTATCTCATAGGAGCATTTGCAGACCAAACGAGCTAACATCCACAAAGCTCTTAGAACAGTGCCTGGCACACAGTAAGCACTCAAGGAATGTTAAAAATGAAGTCTGATGCTGTGCCATTTCTCAATTTCAGCACAAGAAGGTGGGTGGGCTTAAGTAAAGGAGGCCAGGAAGCTGCTTTGGCTGCTAGAGCTTTAAGAATCAGGGAGTCTCTCTCTTCCCCCTCCTTGCTGAGAAATATGAGAAAGGATGTGTAACTCGGGCTCTGAATTTCTGGGTGGGGGGAGCTCAAAAAGGAATTGAGGAATTAAAGGAACTACCCATTTAATATGTGGGTGTGAGACATTGTAAAAGGAGCAAATGTCAGTCCCCTTTCACTTATAATGCTTTGGGTCCATGGCCACCTAGCTGCCACATAGTAAGATCCTTGAGAGCAGAAACCCTGAAGGGATCCAGTCTAGTGCTTTCTAGGTGGTAGACACTCAATTTTCATTTTCTCCTGTAGCTGAATTTGTTATTCAGTAAGTAGGATGGGTGCCTTCAACAAACCTAAACTCATATTTTCATTAATAAATTCCAGACATTTCATGGAATGATAGAATAGATGTGGAAAGGACCTTAACCATCACTCAGAGATAGTGATTCTCCTCCCCAGTGACACCTGGACACTGACATTCTCCACAAGTTCACTGACTGGTTCTAATGTGCAGTAGGGTGTGATAATCCCTGATATAGACCTGCCCCTTATCCTGCAGATGAGGAGACTGAGGCTCAAAGATGGAGAGGGGCTTGTCCTAATCACACAGGGAGTCAGAGGCAGAGCCAGAATTCAAATCCCACTATCATGGCACCCTGTCTCTTAAACTTTTATTTCTTCTTGTGATCTTTTCCCATCAAGGTTTAGTTTATATAATTGGCTTGTTAACCATGGCTATTAAAGTTGGAGTAGAAACGATAATAAGCATGGTGAATCACTGTGTGAATCACATATTTACAAAAGTTAGATGTCATCCTCACTGCTACTGTTCTGCTCTAAGTAACCAGGAATTGAGAACCTGTGTCTGAAAGGCAGAGTCTGGCATCACCCAGGTTGGGCCAGCTGGCGGGCCCCAAGAACCCTCCCCAGGGTGTCATGCCCTGATGACATTTCCTTGGCCCAGTCCAGCTTTGTCCAGCCTCTGAGTTTATCAATCCTGGATGTGCTAAACCACTGCAGCTAACTCACAAGACCTGATGACATCAATCCACAAAGAGAAACATGAGCATCAAATGTTGGCCTAATGGCTACATTTTCTTCCTATAAGAAACTCCTCAAAGAGGTCAAGTCATAATCTGGAGGTGCTGGGTGAGAGGGGATGCATATGACCTCAGGTTCTGGTGGGTGCCAATCTACATGTTCCGATCAGGTCATATGAACCTGCTAGCCCTGGACAGATGTGGACGATCCTGAAACATCTGTCTTCCCCCACAACCACCTTTCCTCTGTGTTCCTTTGCAGGTCTGACCCTGGCCTTGGAACCACCTCTGTAGGGGAACATTGCTGAATGCCTCTCTTTTCGTTGCATGCTGATTTGGGAATTTACCATTGGAAAGGTAAGCTTATTATTTAGTTGCCGTATTTTCACTCCACACCATTGCCCTGATAGACACTGTCATAGACAAAATAATGCCTCTCGCCTTAAAGATGGCCACACCCCAATCCCCAGAACCTATGAATATGTTAGCTTAGACAGCAAAAAGGACTTGGAGGGGTGATTAGGTTAAGGATTTCGAGATGGGAAAATCGTCTGGTATTATCCAGATGGATCCAACCGAGGCAAGAGAGTCAATGTCAGAGAGAGATGTGGCGACGGAAACATGAGCTGCAGTGGTGCACTTTACAAATGCCCGTGAGCTAAGGAATTCAGGCGGCCTCTAGGAGCTGGAAACAGCAAGAATGGGGTCTCCCCACAGCCTCCAGAAGGAGCCCAGCACTGCCAACACCTCGATGTTATCCTTGTAGGTCCCATGTTGGGCTTCTGACCTACAGAAACGTAAGAGAGTGAATGTGTGGTGTTTTAAGCCACACAGTTTGCGGCGCTTGGTTGCAGCAGCCATGGGAAACTATTACATATACACCTAGATTTTTAAAGTAGCTCTGAATTCCACAGTGTGGTATTAATTACTGAAAATGAGATCAAATTTATTAAAATTATTTCCACTGTTGTTTGGCATTGAAGGCTCACATTTCTGAGTTTGACGGGATATCTTTGGCCAAGGGGAAGCTCAGTGAAAACACAACAGAGAAAATTCACAAAGACAAGCAAAGCTACTGTCTGGGTTTATGTCCCAGCTCTGCCACTTACAGCTGTGTGACCTCTCTGAACCTCATCTGTAAAATGGGGGCCAATACAGTGCCTATATCAGAGGGTCACATAAGGATTCGTTGAGAAAATGCCCATAAAGCCCTTGGCCCGGGACCTGATACATAGGGGCACTAAGTAAATGTTGGCTCTTCCTATTCTTGTCTCCATTGATAGTGATCAGTGAAAACCCAGAGGGGTCAGGATTATTACTAGGACATTGCCAGGCCCCTCCTCCAGCCTTACAGCTCTCAGCTTCCTGTGTTCTGAATAGAGGCTTGACAAATTCCATAGAGTAGGACGGACAGATTGCCACCACTTTGGATGTGTTTTAATTGCTAAGACACTATTTGTGCCTTTTCTCATGAAAAAGTGGGTTAGGGGTTGTGCTTCTCATTATTTCCCCAATGGAGAGCATTTTATTATTTATAACATATTTTTATATTTATGCATTTTATTTTAATCTTCATAACAATCTTATTGGTTAAAATAGAGGGTTATTACCCCTGTGAGTCAAAGAGAAAAATCAGTGCTCAGAGAGGCCAAGCTATTTGTCTACGGTAGCACAGATTAGAGAAGGTACTGTTACCATCAGTGTTTAACTAATTCTCAGTTAAGGAGAGCAAAAGGAATTAGACATTGAGCTTAATAAACTGGGGAGCACAAATCTGCCTGCTTAGCCAGGAAGCTACAGCTTCACACCCCAGGGGAGTATAGCATTTCTCCACAAAGGGAATTCACACTCCTCCTTTCCCAGCTCCAGTACAGATTGCTGTGGAGCAGGAAGGGAGGTGCTTTACCAAAGAGGTCTGTCAATCCACCTATCAAAAGCCCACAAAAGCTTGGGGAGTTGATTAGTTCTTTTGAAAAAGCACCTGGTCCATTCCAAACCCAAATTCCTGCTTATAACCCCAGGGGAACAAAGAAATGCTCTCCCTCTCTCTCCCTCTCTCTTTATCTCTCTCCCTCTCTCATTAACCCACATTTGCCCCAAGTGCTCATGCATTCTCTCTCACCCAGGAGCACCCAACCACATGGGTCTGGCAGTTACCGGGATTCGCAGCAGATGGCATGGCGTCCAAAGGACTGAGCTTTAATATGAAGCAGAAACTAAAGGCACTAGCTTTTGCATTGGCCTTGCTGAGGACACAGTTAGACTTTTCCATGGGGGGCAGAGGGAGATGGGAAATTGGAAACCCACAGTGAAGCTTCTATTTCTACTTGAATAAACCATGCCACACCACAATCTCCTATGCATGGGTCCTTGGAATACTTTTCTCATGATCCTGTGGAAAAGTTTAATTTCCACCCAGATCGTTACCAGGCTTCAACACAAGAAATATAGGCAGTAAATCTTATGCTTGTTCCTCAGATCACAATGCTTGTCAGCCCAATCTCTGTTCATCCTGTCAAAGAAGTGAAGGACAGACCACAAGTCCCAAGGGATTAGAATATAAAAATAGTGTCGGGAAAGCTGGATAACTACAGCATAAAAGTGAAATCGGCTCTCTATCTTACACCAATCACAAAAATTCTCAAAATGGATTAAAGACTTAAACATAAGACCTGATACCATGCATATTCTGGAGTAAAACATAGGCAAGGAGTTCCTTGACATTGGTTTTGGCAATGACTTACTTGGATATGACATAAAAATCACAAAAAACAAATCAAAATTTAACAAGCAGGACTAAATCAAATTAAAAGCTTTTGC
>VMDR010014250.1:0-23803 GCA_007922815.1 Macrotus californicus | reverse complement strand
GGGGTATATGACTCAAATTCCAAACAATAACGGCAAGCTAAGACACAAAATATGTCACTTCTTGGAAAACTAAGTCAATGAATTCATTCATCCATTCATTCAATAATACTGCCTACTCTAGAACTCTACAACACAACAAATAAATAAAAGCACCTAAAAATCTATAAGGAGCCATACAAATGTAAGGTATCATCGTATGAATTCATTTGTGATTCTCTTTGAAGAAGTCATTCAATAGAATGTTCCTGGCTGAGACAGAACTTGATTACTTGCCTCTTTTAAGCTTAAACTGGTTTGAATCTAAATCCTATTTCAAGTGATAAAGCGGAAGAGATCTTATCTCCAATGTTCTTCTCATGTCCCCTCAACCTCAAAAAAACCCTACAGAGCTGAATGCCAAGATTTTAAAAATTCTTTTTGCTCATAAAAAAGAAATTTTTAAGGTATTTGGTAATCATTTTCGTTGGGGGTTTTCTAAGGGCCAAGTCTCTGCAACTAGAGTAAAATACATTTACTCACTTGATTAAGAAAACAAACAAACCCGAAAGGAATTGTTGGGCTTTTTTACCAAATATTAAGCGGCACACACAATGTGCACTGTTACTTAGGAACAGTGGCTCAGCTGACCACAAGAAAAGCATTACAATACATCCTATGCTTAATCAGGAATACTGTATTTCGTCCTGTAAATTGTCATTAGCTACTTATTTGAAAAATAACTCTAAAACCAGCCCTATTTTTAAAAATAAGGATCCTAAAGGCCTATGCTCATTTCTTAGAGAATACAAACTTTAAAAGTAATGAAAATATACATTTGGATTGTAGTAAACAAAAAGGCATTGTGAATATTTAATTGAAGTGTAAGTCGAGGAAAATGATCCTATCAAAATCTCACTCAGTGGGAGAATAGAAAGATAGTATGTGTAAAATTTGCCCAAAGTCATTAGTCACAATGAATATTCATCAGAAGCCAATTATCAATCCCATTTAATGACACCCCAAAAGATTTTGCCCTGAAGCAGCTGAATAGTCTAAGACTCCAGACAAAACTAGACAAATTATACAGCCAACAGCCAGTCTAGCCAGGACACAGATTGTAAAGTAAACCACTGGTGGGTTTTTGGACGCTCTTTTAGCAAATTCTGTCCTCAATTAAAGATGCACAAGGTCACTTCTATCTTGGAGCTTTCTATATGGCTTCATTAGTTTTCTTTGAGGCAAAGGGAGAGAAAGGGAGAAGGGAGTGGGGATAGGACATGAATGAGAAGTGATCAATGATAGAGCTGAAAAAAATCACAAAGACATTTTTGTTTTATTTTAAGGCATTTCTCAGAGATAATACCCAGATTGTCGCAGTCTTGGATCCCAGAGGTAGCTCTGAAATTTAACATGGAATAAAAGTAAGAATCCCACCCACCCTTTAAAAAAAAAAAAAAAGAATCCCAACAGTGTATGTGCCAGGCACCATAATGGGGGTTTAGAATCTTGCAAAGTGCTATTTTAAAGGGGTGTGCGTGTGTGCACATGTGTGCACATGTGCGTGTGTGTGTGTGCGTGTGTGTTTACATACACATATCCTCATCATCACATTTCACAGATAAGGAAACAATCTCAGAGGTAAAATAACTTGCCCAAGGCCACAGAACTAGTGACTCACATCCAGGTCTGTCAGACTACAGTGGCCACCGTGTTTCCACAGTGCATACATTAACTTAGCAAATGTTCGAGTGCCTACCCTGTGCCCATACACTGTGCTGAGGACTTGAACTAGATGAGATACTGTCCCTGTTAGCACGGCCAAATTATGTAGAAATGCATTTGTCTTGGTGTTAGATGAACAAAATATCTAGGGCGAAATACCAATTAAACAGAAAATACTCATTTTTAAAACAAACACAGATCTGACAATTTCCTGGGGATTAGTTACATTTAACTAAGGTGTTGTAGTGCCTTTAATCCACAGGAAATTCTAGACTACGAAGGAATGATTGTGGAAGTGAAAGGTTTACATCCCAATTTGGCACACCTATTTAAAAGCCTGAGTTTCTGTCATGTTCCCTTTTACATACTTGCATAGAGTGTCCACTAATTCTCTTTTTTGATCTGAGCAAGCCACTTCCTCTCCTGGGTCTCAATTTTCCCTCTATGGAAAACAAGAGGCCGGACTACATGAACCCTCTGCCCCTTTCCAGCTTTGACAACTTAGGACCTAGAGGAATTGTCCTTTGATGTGAAATACGTGCCTCCTCTGCCCCAGCTCCCCATCTGACTAAATATTAAGAAAAACAGGGTATATCTGAAAGCTGGTCTTGCTTTCTCATCTCTGCAGCTACAGGGCCCGCTGGAATTTCCATGCTATCCAGCACCATCACCTCTCAGCGCCCTGTCCTCCTCCATCTCCATTACCTGGCTCTGGAGAGCACAGCTGGGATTCCCCTGAGCTTGGCCCCTGACCCTCTGCAAGCTCAGGGGCAGATGACTGTAGGAGACCAGGGCCATGAGAGTGAAGATGTGAGCTCCTCAAGGACAGAGCACACATTCGATTCCTCTCCTTATCTCTTACTATGCTTGACACAGAACAGGTGCTGAGTAAATGTTTGGGGAATGCTAGAAGGCCTCCAGCCTAACATCATGAGGAATGGTAAGCAAGATTACCAGACACTTACAAATTGCAATTGCTTAATAGATCACAACTAGAAGCTGTAAATTTCTAAAAGGTATAGAGATTCCAAGTTCTAAAAGCTGACAGAAGAAAAAATCAGATGGTCAGTCATTCACATCCTAGAACTCAGGATGTTGAAATATGAAACTGACATCTGCTTCAGCACTGAGTTACAGAAATTGGGATTTCTCCTCTGAATCCAAACATCAAGAAATTGATAAAACAAATAGTATAGGTTACTAAAGATAGTAACAGGTTACTATCTTTAAAGATGGGTCATTTTTAAGTCCATTCATTTCAACCAAGAATCATCTTAAGTAGAACAGTCATAGAAAATGTCTTGTAGAAGTTAGCTTTCTCAATTTGAGAACTAGATTCTTTTATTTAATTATAAACCATCTTTGTATTCATCAGGAAATAAATGATGCCATGATTAAGTAATATTGTGGGTTTTTTGCTTGATTTTGATTTTTAATTATTCTCAAATGTAAAACCCTCTAGATGATCAGCAATGGGTTTTAAGTAAAATCTGTGGGGACTCTGGAAGTTAACCTATTGAACCCTTCTAAGGGTATGAGAAAACCTTTAATTATAAATGGTTCAGCTATGTTCACATTGTGTTTACTACATTTAGGGAGGGTAAAGCTTGCTTTTAAGAAACTAAGATGTTTTAGTAAAAAGGCAACTTAGCTTCAGAATTAAAGAACTTCAGCTACTCTAGACAGAAGCTGAACATGTGAGTAGAAAGAAGGAAAAGAGCAAAGAATCTCCTGCTTTTCTTAGAAGTTGAAATGTAATGCTTCTTTATTTTTATTTTTGGTTGTGGGAGATGGGCAGTATTTCTTCAAGTTGTGCGTGTGCTTTAAGTTGAGTGGAACTCATCTTACATCTTGCTTCTCCACTAACCTCTGGAAATAGGTAAGGAAAAAAATCACCAAAAAAACCAACATACCAACATGGGGTCCAGTCGAATGCCTTCCACTAACAGCAAGATCATCCAGTCAAGAGGAAGCTTTCTCAGGCAATCATCTGCCTACTCAATCACTTCTCTGCCCCCCCCCCCCAACTAGCTAGAATAATTAGAGTAAGTTATTAACCAGGAAAAGAAGCTTTCATGCCGAGATTTGACATTTCAAAACATCAAAGCAACTGAAACTGCCAGAAACAAGCCTTAGCTACCAAAGCAGACGCACAAACAATAGTATGGGAAACTACGGTGTCAATGAGCTCGTAGCACCATGAGTGAGGAGAATGCAGACTTTTTTTTCCTTCAAATTGATTTGAGAGAGAGAGAGAGAGTTAAGAGTGAGAGTGAGAGAGAAAGAGAGAGAGGGGAAAAGAAAGGGAGAAAAAGGGAAAGAGAGGGAGAGAAAGACAGGCTTGTTGTCCCACTTACTGATGCATTCATCAATTGATTCCTGTATGTGCCCTGACCAGTAAATCATATCTGCAATCCTGGCTTATTGGGGTGACGCTGTAACTGACTGAGCTACCTGGCCAGGGCCAGACTTTTCTTTAAAATGAAGAAAAAAACAGAAACTAGGGTATTTTAAATGCAGGGGCATCTAGGTTCTGCCCCTCCTATATCCTGTGCCAAGGCAGACATTACAAATCGATTGTGGTATCAGGACGTGGCCTGAGGGTCCCTCTGAACACACAACAACCATTGTCAGTGGATCCAAGTAGGCAGTCAACAAGAAATCTATTTGCCACCTCAAGTCAAATATAAGTGGATATTTATATATTTTAAAAAATATTCTAAGATCATAAATTATGCATGCTAATTTACACTATTGCTTTAATGAATTGCATTTTTTAAAATAACAAAGCAGAACCGAACATGGGATCCTGAGTACCTGTCAGGTGTCTGTCAGGTATCCATACAGAGAAGAAACTAAGGAGCCTTCAGGCATTAGGAGTTACTAGATTTGAAGGCATAGGAAGTGGGGGAAGAATCTCCCTTGCAGTTTTGTCAGGCAAATCCAACCTTAGAGTAAACTTAGAAAGATTAAAGCTATAGTACATCCTCCACCATGACCACTTCACTCAGCATTTACTATTTGCTAAGTATATTCTTTTTTTTTTTTTGTAGATTTTTTCCTTTTTTTCTCTTTCTCTCTTTTTTAATTGTTGTTCTAGTACAGTTGTCTCCATTTTCCCCTACCACTTCCCCCTATCCCAGGCATCCTCACCGTCCACCCTTGATCCTACCCCCCTTTAGCTTTGTCCATGTGTCCTTTATACATGTTCCTTGACAACCCTTCCCCCTTTTATACCCATTGTCCCCTCCCACCTCCCCTCTGGTTACTGTTAGTTTGTTCTTAATTTCAATGTCTCTGGTTATATTTTGCTTGTGTCAAGCACTGTTCTAAGTGCTTTACATATAGTTAACTCATTTACTCTTCACAGTTCTGTAAGATAGGTAGCATTATTGTCCCTATTTTACAGATGAGGAAACTGAGGTTCCTAGATATTACATACCTCATGCAGGGTCACAGAGCCAGTGGCAGAGCTAACATATGAACCTAGGGAGTCCAGCTCCAGAATCTGCTCTTAGCTCACAGGTTCTGCCTCTGGGCTATGACCTGTATTGATGTGACAATCATTGAGTATCCACTATGTGTACATGCCATGCCCTCAAGCAATTTAAAATAGGCAGAGAAAGATCAAAATGCAAACAATCAACTTCAACACAAAAGCATTATGAAAGAGGTGTTATAATAGAAGTTCAAGTGTGTTCAAATATAAAAAAGGAATCATTAATTCTGCCTGGGGCAAGAATTAGGACTGCCTCTGAGATAGATATATAGATAGATAGATAAATAGACAGACAGACAGACAAAGAAAGAGACAGAGACAGAGACATACACACAGGCACATCAGACCAGAGCCTGGAAGGATAAAAATCAGAAGCTGTTGGTCCTCCTCCCCTGGGAGGCCAGTCAGGTGGTAATGGTGGGTCAAGAGAACAAATCAGCTTCTTAAGGCCATTCTAGCACTATGCAGTGATGACTAGAGACCTGAACAAGAAACGAAGATTTAGTCAATGACTATGTGACTAATGAGAAGTGGGTGGATATGAAAAGCCTCATTTGAGTTGCCATGACTATTCTCTGTTGCTTGGATTCATTCACTATCCACTATCACCAGTTATACTAATTACATCTTCAGAACTCTTCCAGGCTCTCTATTGTCTTCTTTGCTTCTGAAAGTCAAATAAGGGTTTAATGGCCCTCAAAGGGAGGATTCAGAGTCAGCATTTACTGAATGATTAGTATGTGCCTAGGAATCAGCTATATGCTATCATATCTATGACCATTGAATTCTTTCAACAACCCTGAGATGGGTTTTAATATTATTCCAATTTTTACAAAAGAGGGCAGAGAGATTCAGAGAGGTCAAGTAAGTAGCCCAAGGCCATGAGGCTAGGAATAACACCGGGGAGGATGAAGTATAAAGGTAGGAACTGAACAAAACCATCCTGACTCGAAGGCTGGTGCTCTCTCCTACAGCCTTGCTGTCCTTCCTCTTGGGAAAAGATAACACCTGCAGGGCTATCTGAATCATCGAGCTGGTAGACTACATAGCTATCAAGCTAGCAGACAAGAATAAATGTGAATTTTCGTAAGATCTGTACCGATCCCTGACTGCATGGTCTAACCTCACATCATGCTACCTTGGCTCACCAAAGTGACCAACCTTTCAGCCTGCATGAAACAGAGGACAAATGAGTCCTTGTTCTTGCAGACTTAGCACATAGTGCATGCTCCAATTTCTTTAATGAAATCCACAGAGATGCCTGCCATTTAGGGCTTTTCAAGTATATTAAGATCTCAGTGACTTGAATATTATCTATTAGCCATTAGTGTTGTTTTGGTAGAGATTTGATTAATAAACAGTCACATGAAAATAAGCTATGAGTTTTATAATCTAAGGAATATGTAATTTATTTCACAAATTGACTACACTACTAAATAATAAACAAGATTCTCTGCCATCTTCTTAATGCAATGGCTAAAAAGAAACATCACCTCTCTATTTATACCCATGTACCCAAAGTTACACTGGTGGACTACATCAGCATCCAAAATTACTAAAGAGCTTAAATAGATTATATTTAGCTGTGTCCTGTTCTACAGTAGGCAATACCAAAATCAAAGTTCTCTCATCGAAAAATATAGAAACAAGGAATTTTTTAGTGTTGGTCTGTACTCATGTCTCCTAAAGAAACTTAACCAGGCTCCATTATGTAGTCTCAAAATGAGAATGAATCTAATGATAAAAACTAAAAATAATGAAAGAATAAACATTGTTTTGGCCTTAGAGAACTATCTATTCACTGTTTCTGAATCTGGCTATGTATCAATCATGTGGGGAACCTTAAAAAATAGACATCCTGTGGTTCTGTGTTAGACCTTTGACCCAGAATATCCAAATACTTGAATTTTTAACAAGTTTTCTGCATGATTCTAACACAATTAACCCACGGATTAACATTTGAGAATCACTAGCAATCTAAATCCTCTGTCTAGTCTGAAAAGCTCAATGCTTGTTGAAGCAATGAAGAAACAAGGCAGGAGAGGAAGGTAAGGGCTAACAGGGAGACCATGGCTGGTGAAAATCACAGCAAATTTTAAAATATCACCAATTAATTTGTTTATATTCTATATATTACAGTCTCCAGAACATCTCAAGGTTCTTCAGTGTAACACGAACAAGAGAAAACCAATTCACCCATAATTAAATGAAGAACATAGTTCAAAAGCAGTTAATTGTATTCACATTTAAAAACCAGAGAAAAACCACATAAATAAAACATACCAATCTTTCCTCCTACTTTCTGCCAATGAAGGTTCTATTCATTTATTTCTAACAGTTTTTAATATTCTCTGAGCCACAATAAAATTTTATGTGATGGAGATTAGAGAGGCTATGCTATTTGGAAGTTTGGCTGCAGAGTCTGTATTTCATGCCACTTCATTACATTTTGTAAGGATTTCCCTCCTCACCACAAGGATTAGTTTTCTTCTCACTTTGAATACTCTTCTTAGGTTGTTAGTGTGAACTAGGTTAATCTCTCTCTTTTTTAACATATAAAAGATGAACAAACAAAATGTTCGACTTATTTTATTTTTTAAATAGAACACTAAATTTAGTCTTAGAATTCTCTGTTTGGTAAGTTTCCAGTTACAAGGTCTTGGCTTCCCTTGAGCACAGTTTGAAACAAAATAATGCAGTTTGTTCCTCGGCTGGAACATGCAGAGTGGAGTGTGCAGGCAAAGAAGCCCTGGCTCTGGTCCAGTGTTTCAAACCTTCTTAAGCTGCCACTCTCATCTCTGCTTCAAGGGCTGAAGAGAGGCAAACAGGATTAGTTATTTCGAGTCCAGAACAGCTAGGAAGGCTTACACACATCATTCAGGTAGCTAAACCATTACACAAGATGGCATAGTCATGACCAGGTGGAGTACACCCGGAAAATGGTGGAAATGAAGCCAAATCGGAAAAACTCCCAAGTCCACAAACTGGCCCTTCTCAGGTTACGGGACCTAAGAAGTCATGCGACGAGGTGGTGCTAAGACAATGGAAGCTTTGGTGGGAGTGGAGTGAGTGGAACAGGAAGGCTGGGAAGGTACCGTCCCCTCACACCAACACTGAAGAATGTGCTCAGGGTAGATCTAAGGGTACTGGTGGGAGACAGAACTAGCGCCCGCGACTCTCCTGGCTACAGTTGTCCAGGGCCTGCTCCAGGTCCACACTCCCTGGGACTAAGAGTTAGGAAGAAACTGATAGGGAAAAGACACCAGTTTAGTTTCACCCATCCCTAAATGGGGCACTAACAGAAAAGTAATCATTCTTTTCTGAGTTATGGGTACCACACAAATACTTGGGACTACAGTTTCAATTAGTTAGGTCATAGGTGGCAAACACAAGGCCCTCAGGCCGAATCTGGCCCTCCACTTTGTTTTATCAGGCCCAGCACATCTTGTTTCTACCCAGAGGCAACACCGAGCTCTTGCTTAACTGTTAAGGAGTAGTTACATTTATACAGTCCTAAAATTACATTTGTCCCTTTGAAGGCAACCGCAAAGCTGATGTGACCCCCCGGTGGAAATGAGTTTGACACCCCTGAATTAGGTAATGATCTTACCACTAAACTGGGCTTCTTTTCTGTTTTAAAAAGTATCCGCTGAATAAAACAAATATACGTTCCTTTGGGATATTCTTAGTTTTCAAAACTTCTTGTAGTACCCCTAAATTATGGAAAGGGTGATTAGGACCAAGATACACAGGGGGCTGATGGGAACTGGCACGTGAACCCTGCAGTCCCAGAGAGTAGGGAAGCTATGCCACAGGAACCCACCCAGGCTGTGCTCACTATAGGGGACCAACATAGGTGGGGCACAAAGACAGTGGAGGCCAACACCACACAGAGAGAGAGAGAGAGCTGCATCTAAACAGTGCTCAAAGAAACGGGCTTCTGGCTAATAGAGTGTGTCCATTAGAAATTCACACATTGGCCCTGTTTCCCTGGTGCCAAGAGTGGTGCCAGGCACGCACAAAGTGCTCACTAAATCTGAAAAAAGCTTAGATGTGCATTAAAAGGCAATGGCCAGGCTGACATTTTTTTCTGTGATTTCAGATCCAGGGTCAACAGAATCATACCAAGAATATTTCTTTGGGAATAAGTGTTAAAGGGAACACATGACAAATGAAGAGTTACCAAGGAGGCACCATGAGGTAGTAAGAATGGGGTTGGCTTGGAGCCAGGTGAAGTGAGTTTTAATTCCATCTATGCTGGTCACCTTAGACAAGGCACTTCAACTTTCCAAGGGCCAATATTCTTGTCTGCAAAAGAGAATAAAACTAACTAGCTCCTAGGGTTGCTGAAAGAGCTAATGGAAAAAAATATGATTAGTATAGTACCTGGCACATAGTAGTTGGCTCAAAATGGTTCTCTTAAAATAATTTTAAAGGGGTACATGGGAGTATTAGGGACTTCCCTTATAAATAAAGTATGCATCTAAATAAAGGTGTTCTACATGCTTACTCTGTGGATGCTGCCAGCATACCTTTTTGGTAGTCTTGGAGCTAAATATTTATAAACCACACAAGAAGGCCCTGTACTAACTATACAGTCAGGACTTATTTTTACCCAAATGAGCATCCTTATCCATCAGATTGGCTCACAATATCTTTTCAGCTCTTTATGAGGATTCTCAAATTTTCTCAGTGGGATATTCTTAACAATGTGTCTCTGGCCTTTGTGACAGTTCACACACAAGGATTCTGACAGTAGTTTGAGAGGTGGCACCCAATAAACATGACCTGGCCCCCAAGGTGAGCACTTCGAAGGGGCTAAGATTCCTTTATATGTGTAGTTCCTGGATGTCTCTCCCTTGTCTGAAGCCAAAGTCTCCCCTTTCCTGACACTGCATCATGATGACCTATTTGTATGTCCCTCACTCCCACCTAGGATGTGTAACCTTGGCTAAGTTACTCCTCTGTCTCTGATAGGCCATTCTGTAAAATGGGGATATTATCGATCTTCCAGGACTGCTGTTGGAATCACATATCATCTCTATAAAGGTCTTATTTCAGACCTATCTGCTACCCATAAGAGTTACCAAAAAACAATATGAATTAAACTCAAATTATGAAAATCTGGAAGAAAAATGGGGCCTCTGTGCTAGAAGAAATCACACTGAAGTATTTACATTAGAGAACAAGATTTAGTTAAGCCTTCCCTATTTATCATTTATAAAGAAAAACAATCAATATACATTAACTGAGCAAAGAAAACAAAAACTTACATTTTTCTTATACAGAATTATCACAACATTATTGACCGAGAAAGCCAGAAATAAGTATTACCTGACTCTGAACTAAACATTGCGGGGTTTGTTTCTATTGAAGCAGTCATTCTCACAGAAGATGGCATTCTAGAGTGTTCAACAGCTTTGATCTTTCAGCTGCTTAATGGGTTTGAGAAGCATTAAGCTTCCATTTTTAAAAAAATTAAGAAAAACATGGTTTGTCAAGATATGACAGGCCACATCTCGATTTGCCAAGAGATGGTCATCAGAAATCTCAGGCTAAAACAGCCTTTGTACTCTGCCTCTCATCAAAAAGATAATTAAAAGCTGCTACTAAGGAAATAAAGGGCAATAATTACAAAACTTTTAAATTCTGAAACTGAAAAGGCCCAAAGGCTTGGCTAAAATTGATGTCTGCTCAGCTACTTTGTCCCCAGAGAAAGTGTACATAACTGGTCAGGACCCTACTGATCGCATGTGTGATATAAGGCGATATCCCTCCCCCTCATCCATCAGTGAAGTTCAGAACTCAGTTAAGAATCAACTGTTTGTTTAAAAAGAATTTTTTTAAGTCAAAGTAATACATGTTTATAGCCTTAAACTCGAAACAAAAAGTATGAAAGACTCATACTGAAAAGCAGCACTCCATCTTATGATGCTCCTCACCCTTCATTCACAGTAATCACACACAGTATTTACCTCCTTATTTCTAAGTAACTATTTCTTTTTTTTTAAGATTTTTATTTATTTATTTTTAGAGAGAGAGGAAGGTAGAGAGAAAGGGAGTGAAACACTGACATGAGAGAGAAACATCAATCAGCCTCTGGTACTCCGACTAGGGACCAAACCCACAACCCAGGCATAAGCCCTCACCCGGAGTTGAACCGGCAACCATTTGCTTTGCAGGATGATGCCCGACCAACTGAGCCACACCAGACAAGTAACTAATTCTTGATTTTAAATGTTAAACAATATTTGACTTCCTATTAATAGATATTATTATAAACACATATATACACTACATGCCAGACTCTAAGAGCTTTGCAGGTATTAACTCATTTTAATTTTACTTGACCTGAGGTCATCAGTGATCTGAACAAAAGCTGTCTCAGTGGAGAGGTGGGGGCTAAATCCAGAGAACACTGAGGACAGAATGGAAGAGAAATAGATAGTAAACAGAGATAAGTCTTTTGAGGAATCCTATCCTAAAAGGGAAAACAGAAATGGTATAAAGGAGATGTGGACCTAGGAAGTTTTGTTTTGTTAAGTTTGGGAGACACTATACCATTTTAGCAAGCTCATATGAATGTACCAGTGAAGAAACCATAATGATGCCGGAGAGAGGAACTCACTGCTGGAAGGATTCCCTTAAGATAGCAAGCAGGACACTGCAGTGTCGCCGTCTCAACAAGGCCCTCCGTGGCCGTCTATCTACAATCGTGATTCCTGCCACCTCACCGCTCCCCATCCACTCTCACTCTCTGCTTTATTTTACTCCTAGTACTCACCATTAGGCTACTGTAAATACTACTATAAACACGATATATTTAACTTACCATTCAAGGTCTTCCCTAATAGAATGTAAGCTTAATAGGGACAGAGATTTTTGCCTATTTTGTTCACCGTTGTATCCTCAGTGTCTACAACAGTGCCATGAAAAAGACTCGTTGCATGAAGTCAGGCAGATGGCAGATCGGCCGGCCCTAGGGAGGACAGATAGTTCACGCACAGTGGAGAAGGCAGAGTGCACGAGGGGAGATGCAGGGCATGGACAGGTGTGGCACAGGCTCCTGCCACTCTCCTCTGAGGACTTCCATTAGATAAGTACGGAAATTCCAGGTTAGAAATCATTTTCCTTTAGAAGTTCAAGACACGCTTGACTTGTCTTTTGGTTCCTAAATTGTCACAGCAAAATATCGTGCAATTTTGATTCTTACTTAGCCTTTGTACAGGATTACTTTGTCTCTAACCTTGTACTGTAAAATTTCACAATAAAGGCTTAGTATCTTCTTTTTTAACTTTTCAAAAATTCTGAAAAGTGTGCGTATGTACATACAAATGTATAACATATAAGCAACTTTCAGAGGGAAAAAATTTTGAGACTCCAAAACCCAGCACCTAACTCAATGGTTGACAAACTCCAGCCTAAAGGTCAACTCCGGCCTGACGCCTACTTTTGCAAATACAGCTTTGTTGGAACACAGCCATAGCCACTAGTTTACTGATTATAACCTACAAGGCCAGAGTCTAGCAGTTGCAGCAGAGACCATCTGGCCTACGGAGCAGTATTTATTATCGGACCCTTTATAGAAATGTTTCCCGATCCCTTACCTAGCTCGAGACAAAAAAAACAATACTTTTGATGTCCCCTGCACGCCTCTTCCCAATTATACTCTTTTCACTCCTTTTGAGGAAACTACTACCTAAAATTTGTGTTAATCATTTCTTTTCCTCCCTTGTAATTAACACATGTCCTTAAATAATATGCCACTCAGTTTTTCTTACTTGAACTTTATATGAATGAAGTCATACAATCAAACTATATGGTATTCTATAGCTTGTGTCTTTCACTCGGAATCACACTGACAGTGTTCATTTTGACTGATACAGTAATACTACAATGCATTAGTTCTCTGTTGATGATCATGTGGGCTCTTTACAGGTTTAAAACCCAAAAAACAAATGCGGCTATGAAAATGCTTTTACATGTATCCAACGATACATGACCAAGAAGTGTGTGTGTATGTGCACCCACACACACAATTCCACCCAGGAGCAGTCAAAAGCAGCCAGAAGATGTTCACTACAGTGTTGTCTACTAAAGAATTAAGCTATGAACAACTTAACTGGCCATGAAGAGAAAGATTTAGTAAGTTAGTATAATTTAGTAAATTAGTAAATTAAACACATCAGTATAATGGAATGTAATATAGACATGTAAAAAATGACAAAGATGGAAGCTTCTGTGGAAATACGCAAAGTGTTCATAACACATGATCAAATGGAAAACCATAACTGATTGTGAAACTATGAGAATAAATGAAATGTGCATTGGCACTGTAAAGGAATATGAATAATTAATGAAAATGACATGTTACTATCTGAGGGGAATATGGCTGATTTCTTTTTCTAAAATTTTCTTTCATCTTTCCAATACATCCTTTAATTGAAATAAAATCATTAAAAAGCCCGTCTCAAGGCTGCCTACTCACAGTGCTGAGCTTGCTGCAAATGATGAGTATCCGGCGTTCGTAGAGCATACTGGCATACAGATGTAACATGTTGTTCACATCCACGGCCACAAAATATTCTGTCAGATTTCTCTAGGAGAAAGAAGAAGGGGAGGTTTGTGCCTTACTTTATTGGTTCTTATTATGAGCAGTACCTAATAAAAGCATGAGAAACAGAAAATAGTCAGAAAGCATTCTCTCCTCTTTGGAAGAGACCTTACAGGTGAGGCAGTTTATGGCAAGTACACCTGTGTGGTGATCACAGCTCACCACATGACATCATCCAGAGAGCACACACTGCTTTTCATAGGAGTTCCCGACAGTAAACAAGACAGGAAGTCTGAAGCCTTACAAATGAGGGAAACCAAGGCTCTGAGAGATGCCGTGACCAAAAAGTCTAATAAGCAATGAAGACGGACTGCAGCTCAGATCTTCTGACCCCAGGTCCTGCGCCATACGCCTAAGCGAGAGGAAGTACCCAGGGACCAAGATGCTCCTGGCACCGAGCCTGCTTCTGGCCAGCAGACCCCACCCACAAAGGCCAGCGAGCTCCTCTCCTGTTATTACTGCCCGTGTCTCCTCCTCCACAGTTTACATTTCGAAGATTTACAATTTCCAGGTATTTCACTCAAAAAGAAAAAAAATCAAAGGCAAGTAGCAGCAAGTTGTGACAAAGCAGTGTTTTAACTAGTTTTTGTCTGTGGCCTGGGCTTCATTCCTTTAATTAGTACTGCAGATTACATTTCTTCTGAAATCTGAAGAGTACCAATGTGTTTCATTTCTGCAACCCTTTCTATACCCACCTGACTTTAATAATACACATGAATATGCTAATTTCTTCAATGTTACAGCTTTTCAATGCCACACAATATAATCCTCTGAAAATGAAGGGGGTGGGGAGGGAAGGAACACTATTGCTAGGGGTTGCAATTTATAATAATGAAACATCTATAACCCATAAATTCAAGTAAACTAGGTAGATTTTACATGCAAAATAGCATCAAGTACTTTTTGACAATATTATGTATGGCTTGGGAATAAAACCAGGCACTTATCTTACTATTTATTATTGTTTGATGGGAGAACCTGATTAACCATCGACCTTTACAAATAAAGAGTGAATTAATAGCTCCACACACTGACTACCTACCAAGTACCAGGTACTATACCAGGTACTGTGTATGTATAATCTTATGCAATCTTCACAAAAACCCAGTGAGGTATTACTCTTTCCAATATATACATAAAGTAAGTCTGGGAGAAACCCAGTAACCGGTGGATCAGAATTTGGACTCAGATGCAATTCCACAGCACATACGCTTTCCCTTACATTACATTGTCCCACTTAAGTACTTTAAACATCCATAACATACAAGGCTTTACATATATTATTTTACTTCATCTTGAAACCACTCCTTGAACAGGCACTGTTATCTCTGCATACAGAGGAGAAAAGAGGCACAGAGAAAGTGAATCTGACCAGGGTTAGACAGTGGGTGGATGAGGCATCATTCGGTCGTGGGTGGGTCTGTCTTTAAACCTGTGCTCTTCCTTTACATCACTAAAATAACAGGCGAAGTTGTATTTGGAAAAAGAAAGCACAGCATAGCAACAAAGAAGGATCAAAGCATGCCTTAAGAAAGAGAAAAATGTTCTGTTAAAAATTGCTGTGATCCTCTTTACTGAATTACCCTTATGTGCCAGACAATAGGCACTTTACCTCTTTTCTCTCTAATCTTCTCAAAAACCCTGAGAAAGGCATTATCATCTCTACTTCATAGATGGGAAAACTGAGGTCCAGGAAGGCTGAGTAGTCTTCCAGAGGTCACCCAGCTAGAAAGGGCCACGTGCAAAACCAGGTCTCCTGAACCCCAAACTAGCTCTAACCACCACACCAACCTGCCTCTTAACAAACTTGGAAAGCAAAACAAAACAAAAAAGAAAGGCGTCTGAATTAGTTAACAGGCATATCTGTTGCCCAGCGGACTGAGGAGTGCTGAGTTAATGATGTCAGGGCGGGGTCTGTTCGAAAGACAGTGACATGGCAGAGCTCCTCTCGCAAACAAAAATACAAGGCCCTCAGCTGAGCATTTCAGTAAAATGCTTTAACTGCTGATGAATTACATGAATTTTTCTTTTAGGAGAGGATGAAAGTAAAAAGAAAATAGAAATGAGGAGCTTAAAGAAGGCCAGAAAGCCCATTAGCACTTTTGACAGATCCAAAGATAACTCTGAAGCCACCAAAACGTGGCCTCAAGAGTCTGCCAAGAAGCTTCACGCTGGGTAGAAATATGTTACACAGCTTGCAGTCCAAATAAGGAGACACAGCGTCAGAGACAAATCCTGTGCCTTATTTTGGTGGGAGAAAAAAAAAATCACAAGGATACTTTTGTGGATGGGGAAGGGAACATCTATGAAATAAAAACACCACTTGGTTGAGGTATAACCCCCAGGTCCAATAATCATGTTCTGAGATTCAGGTGCTTGTTCCAAAAACTCTACACAGGTACGTTAAAAATATGTAACATTTAGCCAAATTCTCTCTAAACTGTCATGTACTTTTTTTGGTATTTCTCATCCCATCTGTGCTGATTACAAAGATATTTGTGTCTAAACAGAAGCTGTCTTTCTTATCTGCTTCCTCCCCTGCCTCTTTCCTTCTGGGACCCCAATGCCTAGATGGGTGGGAGTGGGTGGGAGTGGTGACAGTCCTGGGACCCTTGCTAAGGCATGGGAGCACCTGGGGGGCAAAGTGGGCCTTGGAGGCAGCTATAGGTGGGCACCTGCAGTTCCCACCCTGTTTCATCTCAAAAGAAAACCCCGTGAACAGAGGAGACTCCTTCCTCGTGTCTTAAAGCATCTAGTAGCTTAAGCCACACCAATCCTCAACTTCTTAGGCCTGCCCTACCATTTCAAACCCCTGGCCTTTACATCTGCTGTTTTCTCTGCCTAGAATGTTCTCTTCCTTGAGGACACCCACTTACTTTTCCAGACCTAGCTGAAATGTCATCTCCTCCTGGAAGGCTTCCTCGACTCATTTTTAAGCTCCCCTTTGTGCTTCCGTGGCAATCTGTCTCTATCTTTTAATGATTCAGTTACAAGTATGTGTTTGTCACTAGACTGAGGTCCCTTTGGGTACAATGATGTATCCCATCATCTAGCAGTTTGATGAAGGAATGAATCTAGGAGTGGAGAAAGCACTGTCTGAAGACTACTGTTCTGTAGTTTGGGTGTAAGCAGTGTGGTGTAGCAGGAAATACACCAGCCTGGAAGAGTAACAGGTGGTACATTAGGAGAAACATAGCATTTGACTTCAGAGAACCTGGGTCTGAGGTGGATAAAGTGACCAATTACTGAGTAATGGTGAAGGGCCCACAGAAAAAGAACTGACACTGGTGATTCAGAGTCAGATAAACAGCTGGGAAGTGCAGGTAAGGACTTTCCAAGGTATCTGTGGCTACATTTACTAAAAGTGTAAAGAAACAGGTAGTTTGTTCCTCAGGTAATGGGCAGTCAAGAGAGATTGTACACAGAAGCAGCTGTTCATTTCATAGCCAGGCCAATCCTATTTCTCCGATGGGGAAGATCAGAGTGTAGGAACTGGGAATCAGAAAAGAAGGCTTCCATGACAAGTTGTCCTGGGTCAGGACTACAGCCAGAACATACTGTGAGCTTACATTTATAAAAGACACAAGGTGTGCCACTCTCCTAGCGCTTCGCTGCAGTGGAACTGAGTCTTTAACTCCACATTTCTATCTCTATAACCAGCCAATCAACAAACACTTATTTAACCCCCGCTCTATGTTTAGTACCATCCTGAGTGCTGAGCTTAGCAGAGATGAACTAAACATGATCTCCATTTTCCAGGCACTTAGTCTGGGGATGGAAGTGGCATGCAACCCAGAAACTCAGTGTACAAAGTACTGTGATACAAGCGACAGATATTCCAGGGCTAAGAAGGGCAGATTCAACTCTGCTGGCTGGATATGGGGAGAAGGCTGGGGAAGACTTGTCAGAGGAGAAGTCTTCTTCTCTCACCAGGAGTTCACCCAGTGGGTAGAAGAAGCATATTCCAGGCAGAGGGAAAGGCAGGGAGGAGAGCACAGGGAGTGAGGCGTGCTAGGGCAGAGGAGGTGGGACAGGTCCTGAGGGAGCTGCTGAGGGAACATGGTACAGTCACATTTGTGTTTCAGCAAAATCTTCCTATAGGTCCTGCGGAGGGCACACAGGAGAGGGCAAGCAGGAGGAGGGGCAATCAGTTAACAGCTACTGTCATATTCTGGAAAAGAATGATTAAAACAAACTATGCAGATGAAAGCTTTGTATATGGATGTGACAGATTTCTGTAAAGAGGAATCACAGGACTTGACAATGAATTAGACTTGGAAAGTGAGGCGGGGAAGAAGAATCTGGACAAGTGCCAGACTCCCAGGTTACTGTGCGCCACACCTGTCCACTTGCTCCAACAGTGTTTTAAAGGGCAAGACTATTTATTTAATGAAGGATCAATCCTCCTCCTAAAGAACCACCCATCCTGTCAAACATGGTGTCTGCCTAGTGTCCTGGATTATAATGCCATCATGGCTGTGCCTAAATAACCACCCCTTTCATTCCCTGACAACTACTTCTGTGTCTCCCTACTAGGAAAGGAAAACCTTGCTCAGAGGGACTATCTCCCAGTGCCCACGCTCAAAAGGGCTCAGTGTTCTCAGTGCCATTACGTCTTTAGGCTTAAGGACATTTCTTTACTATTCATGGAGTTGAAGCATTACTTTAGTTACTCATATTGTTATGTCCTTCTGAGCATTTTTCTAACTGCCTAGAATCTAAAATGGGCCCTTCTGTGGATTGGGTAGCAGGGACACAAAGCTGACCACCACCCAGGCCAGAAAGGGTGGCATCCTAGGAAGGTCTCTGGTTAATAGGGACACAGCAGCCTGGAAGGTGCGTTTCAGAAGATGCATGTGCAGCACAAGCTCCTTAGGTTCTCCCAGCTTTTGTTTCTCATTTCCACAAAGAAACAGTGGTGAAGGTCCCTTCTCTCTCTAACCCTCTGTGCCTCTAAATGCAGACAAAGAGGGAGGGAAGGCACCTGACAAAACCCCATTTGCCCCAGGAGAAGCCCCATTATGACTGCTTGCTTCTAGCTGCCCCTGCTGGCTCCTGTGCCGACCCAGGTGGCTGGGGACTCCAGGCTCACTGTGATCCACACCCGGGGTTAGGAAGCAGGTGGGGTGGGTGTGGTGATGGGGAGGTAGAATGGGCCGATACTGTGGGGCTTAGAGAAAAAGCATCTTAGGTTCAATACCTTCGGGAAATGAGATAATCCCCAAACCAAAGAACCGACTCTAAGCTGGGTACTCCTTGGAGCCTTCAGAACAGATGCTAGTCCGCCCCACGGTCTGTCATTTTATTAGTCTTTGTGACATCCAGCTTCATACACAGTATAGATGATAAAGACTTACTATACCGTGTCTGGAAGAGCTTCTAAGGCAAGAGGCTTGGTTTTGAGAATGGGTCTTATTTCCTGAAATAACTCCTGCTCAGATTATTTTACCATAATGTAAACCTTTAAAATCCTCAATTGACTTTTTTAAAAGAAGAATTTAGGCTCCCTTAGTTGTGTGGGATTCTTAAAAGGGAATTATAAATTTGGATTCTAAAATAATCTGTCTGAGAAAGAAGCCCACAAACTCACATAAGCAATCAAATCAAAGAAGTATATTATAGGAAAGAAAGCAGAGTTTACTCCAAGGTCAACTTTTATCCCTTTGAGTGAATGGAAAAACCATTAGAATAAACAATCACCTGATAACTCTGAAGAGCAACAATGGAATTCTCTATAATCTCGGTACTTAATAATAGGCCTTCTAGTACCACTAAACTTTATTTTTGAAAGTCACAACGAGTTCATAAATCTTTTCTATATCATGGTGCATCTTCTGACAAAGCGGAGTCTGGGCAATGTTATACGTAGCTGTCCATTCTAAATGCTTTCCTTGCATCATTAACCACTTGGTATGACACTCGCCAGATAATTAAGACAGGTTTGTTTAATATTCCAAATGAAGGTCTATATGCTTACCCATTAATCAAAAGTACACTTCAAAACCTGACTGCTAAAAAAATTCCTTCTACAGCCAGTTTACAATTTAATTATTGCTACATATCTGTTCATGATCTGTGACTTTTTTAATGAAGGTCAACTGTTTAAAATCTATAAAGATTTATGCTCATTTAATTACAGCCTGTATAAAATTCACTCCTACAACTGTTATCTTGATAGATAGAGAAAACCCCGATGAGCAATTATGTTGTGGTACTTTTTCAGCAAAAAAGAAAATATTTTAAAAAAGAAATTGAGGAAATAATGAGAATTAACTTCAACAGGCATCTGAGAGTGGAAAAAATTAATTCTCTACATTTGCTTTTTATTAATGCCTTGCAGGCAAAATGGTCCAAAAGCCAAGTGAAAGAAACTATTATTTTTCCTTCTCCTGAGGGTGGCTGCATTGCTTATTCAGTCATTCCGTAAGTATATATTGAGCATCAACTATGTTCTAGGAACAGTGCTAATTACACAGATACAGTGATTTAAAAAAAATACTGGTCCTTGTCCTCAGAAAGGAGAGATGCTATTAAACAAACATTCACATAATTAAGTACACTTATGATGAGTGGTGTCTTTGAAGGGTATAGGGAGCCATGGAGCCGGAGGTCCAGGACGCAGCAGCATCGCAGTGCTGGGATCAGACTGACCCAAGGGTGAGTCCCGGTTTTAGCATTTACTGGCTGGGTGACTAGAGGCGACCTACTTCATGTCTCGGGGCTTCATGTCCCCGTCAAAGCTCTTCAGGGATAACAACCGCACCCTAAGACTGTTGTGAAGATTTCATGATACAACAAACAGTGCCCCATCTGATCCACCTGGGCATTAGCTCCTTTCTCTTTCTTACATTATTAACCTTTTTCTGAAGCTGTTCACAAGAATATGATTATCTACAGACAGAATCAGGTTCCACATCCCAAAGCCCTTTTACCTTTTTCTTTGCTTATTCACTAAAGTTCATTCTGTCCTTTAGAGGAAGTAATCAATAAATGTTTACAGACACCTCCCATATTACAGGTGTTGGAGTCCTAGACTCCATTCCCTACACCATTTCCAAGCTTCAGAGTTCTGGTGGCAATAGTGCCTCCTGAGAGACTTTTGTGGGCAAATATACACTCTACAAAGGAAAAGCACTGGTCTTCACAACCAAGAATATCAGCAAAAACCTAGAAAACACAAGCTATAAGAAATGATGCTCCCTAGATCTCAGCCACAACTCAGATCTCAGGGATTGTAGGGAAGCTGAGGAAAGAAGGGAAAGAAAAGATCCCCCAAAAGCAGCATCCCTATTGCATGAGGCATTGAACTTGGAACTTCACATTTAATACTTCATTTGTTCCTCCCATTTTCATTTATTAGATAAGAAATCCAATGCTCAGAGAATAGAAGTAAGTAGCCCAAGGTCCCAGAGTGGTGGAGCCCAGTGTCTGGCTGTCTCCAAAACTCATGTTCTTTCCACTACAGCATAGTATACCATATTATACCCCCACGGTTATTGCTTGTTTCAATTTGCAATGCGGCAATTTAGCCATTTTAAATTAATCCTTGAAAAATCACCAAGAGATTAAAATGCAAATTTCAACATGGCTAGAGCTCAATAGTGACTCCATGTCAAAAATCATATAAATTGGTCCTATTAAAGTTCAGATTCTCCTTAGAGGAAAAGCTTGCCTGCTTCATTTCATATTTGAGCTATGAAAAATTACTGCTTTTCCTTTTTCCTCATGAATATCAAAAGTCAACTACAGTGAGTCAGGCTGGGTGGGCATAATGGCAACAAAATGCTTTGTTTCCTTACAAACCTGGGGATTACACCTCACTTAGGAGGAGGCCTTGGGCAAGTAACCTCAGGTCTGTGAGCCTGGGCTGGGTCCCTACACATGCCACAGGGCTCACATCCACTGTCACAGAGAAGCGGGGAGGACTGAAATGAGCTGTGTATGGCAGAAGCCTAGAAAATTGTTTTATCACTCCTGCTTAGAAACAAACAAGGCCAGCCTTTTGCCAGTTAGTCAAGGAGGACCTAGTAGACAACGGGTCATACGCAGGGAATTGGTTCATCAGCGGCAAAATCAGCTAAGAGGATGCAAATTTTTTAAATGGTGGGGGCAGAGGAGGCAGCACACGGTACAGACAGGAATTGGAAGCCAGGCTATGAAAAAAGACAGTTTTTTTTTTTTTCTCTAGACTATTTCTAATCTCAGTAATTGTGGTTCTGAAAATTAACAAGTTGTCAGAATTTTCAGGTACTTAAATTTTCTTGGCCCTCAAAATTAAAAAAAAAAATTAAAAAGAAAAACCTAAACGAGGCAATAATGTTTACTATAACATTATTTATAACAACATTAGAAACCATCTAAATGTCTATTAGTAGGGGAAGCACAGTTAACACACTGTGGGCATTTTCAGTAAATTATGGTACACATTTGTCTTTTCTCTTTCCTGATACCATGCGCCCCCTGCCCAATGAAAAGTCATAGTAAAAGAATTTTAAAAGATATGAACTCCCCCAAAACTGCAGAAAAGACAGTAATGGAAGAAAGATGTCAAGTTTTTTGGAAGCCGGAAAGCAGATGTTACTAAAGAAATGGTTCTCAACTTGGGTCATTTGCCACCGGGGACATTTGGCAATGTCGGCAACATTTTTGGTTGTCACAGTTGAGAGGGAAGACTGTGCTCTCATCACATAGTGGGTACAGCCCAGAGATGCTGCTAAACACCCCACAATGTACAAGAAGAGTCTCACACTACAAAAAATTATCTGGCCCAGGCTGTCAAGAGCGCCAACTGAAGTTGAAAAACTAAAGGAGACTGACTTGGTGGGCCAGAAAAGGCTGAACACTAAGACTGGGGCCAGGTAATAGGGCAGCAAGCATCAAGGCCAACCTATACCAAGGAATTCCAAAAAGGTTCAAAACCTCTGAAGCCTACGGGAAGGGTGCCAATAAAATTAAGAGTAATTTGATGCCAACATTTTCCTTTCTTGGCTCACTCAGCTAGTCAACTGGCCTTCCAGCACCGCTCTGGAAGAATAAATATTTACTTTCTAGGGGAACTAAACCAGAAAGGCTTGGGGGACACACCAGGTATAGCTGAAAACAGGGCATAAAGCATTAAAGAAAAAATGCAGGGGGTGCTAAATAAAATTATACATGCTAAATGTTGATTTACCATGACCCACTGCCCCCACTAGCCTCCAGAACACTGGGAATTAAGCGTACACTCCCCAACAGGAGAAAACTGACTGGCCTCCCCTCAAAAAAGATTCTGATATTGATACTTAAGAACCTCCAACCCCAAGAACCCCAAGTAGCCAGGCCTCTGATCCATTATCTACAATAACAAAACATCATTAATTTGAATACTTGACATTTATAATTTGTCTGCTCTATAGACAAAAGAATTTCCTGTCTATGACTCTATAGTCCAATAGCTATGGAGAAATATACCACTTATTCCAGTATTTTAAAAAAGTAATCAAGTATAAACCCCGAAGAACTGAAAGCAGGGACTTAAACAGATGTGTGCCACTAATGTTCAGAGTGACGTTATTCACGACAACCAACAGGTGGAAACCACCCAAGTGTCCATTGGATAAGTAAAATGTAGTATGTTCCATTCATACAATGGAATATTATTAAACCTTATAAAAGAAGGAAATTCTGATTCATGCTACAACATGGACAAACCACAAAGGCATTATACAAGGTAAAATAAGCCAGACACCAAAGGACAAATATTGCATGATTCTACTTAGATGAGGTGTCTAGAGTAGTCAAATTCATAGAGAAAGAAAAAAATAGTAGTTGCCAGGTTGAAAATGAGGCAGAGAATGGAGAGTTGTTGTTTAAAGGGTAGTTTAATGCGTGCATCGTTCCGGCTGGGGAAAATGAAAAGGTCGTCATCCAGCTTGTCAGAGTGCAGACATTAACCTCTGTCCATCAGACTCAAGTTCATAGCTCCTAAGTCTTTAAGAAGTTGGAGTGAG
>VMDR010014249.1:0-23807 GCA_007922815.1 Macrotus californicus | reverse complement strand
AAAGCTAGCCAGGTATGATTTGCTTCTTTAAATTGTATAGCTCTTTCCCTTAAAACTGATGAAGCTCTCCTGACTTTCACATATTTTTATATTCCTATTATATTGCCTTATCCTAACAGTGTCCATAATTGGTTTACTCATTCCTTCATTCCTGAATTTATCCACTAATTTATTCAGCACTAGGCATTAAGGGATAGAGTGATTTCAAAGCTAGACATGTTGGTCTCTGTGTTGGAGGAGCATATGGGCTGGTAAAAAAAAATCAATAGGGGTACAAATAAGTACAATACAATGTGCCAAGTGCTATAATAAAGGCTGGAGACAGAGCCACAGGAGTCCAGAGGTGGGAGTGAATGCTGTTTCCGGGAAAGAAGCACCACAAAGGAGGGGTAACCTGTGAGCTTGACCTGAGATGATCAGGATTTCTCCAGGGAGACGAAGGAAAGGGCCTTGCAGGCCAAGCAACTTGATGAGAAAATCGCTTTAGAGGCAGCCAGAAAAATATCAGTGTTGTGACACTTCATGATGTGCCTGAGCTCATTGCAGAGGACAGCCTATTGGTTGGTGTATATCTAATACAGCTCATTTACACGCTTCATAAATGCCTCTGTCTTGATCTACCACAGAGTCCCGTGGAAGCCATTGCCATCTTGCGCCAGTTTCCGTTTTCATCGAGCCTGCAGAGGATGTCTGTGGTGGCTCAGCTGGTGGGGGAGGACCACTTCCGTGTCTACATGAAGGGCGCCCCGGAGATGTTGGCCCAGTTCTGCAGATCTGAAACAGGTACTAACGGATACCTTTCTCTTTCAGGAGGGAAAGTATTTTTTAAAGTTCAAACACATAAGGCAAACAAGGCTAAGCCAATATATGCGGAGGTGGTTGTCTTCTCGGTGGGTGGGAAGTGAGACTGGAAGATTTGGTAAGGCAGACATGATAGTTTCAAGGCAAAGAGGCAGAGAATAAATACCCAGCTGTGGCTCAGCCAGAAAAGCCCACCCACCATGGGGTATCAGAGAAGGAGATGTGAAGTGAGCATCAGGAGCTAGAATAGGAAGCTACTCCGGGCTTTGAGAACAAGGATAGGTGACAGTGAGGAGCATTAGGAAGAGGAAACTATAGGGACAGGCTGGGACACTACACTGATTCTACAGCAGAAGTGTTCTGTCAGCTCCTGGGGAGCTGGTGCCACTTAAGGGGTCTCAGAGACATCAATGGAAGGAGAATGTAGAAAAGATAAATATTTCAGGAAAAAGAGAGTGTTTAAATTAGATCATATTAGAACAAGGTAATTGATCATTTTCACAGCAATTTCATCTTCCTGGGCCAGATTTTGAGCTTGATTTGTATTGTTTTTCAGTCTTACAAACATATGCATCCTCTAAGCAGCAGCCCTGATTTATAAGAATACTGTTGCATTCAAATGGGTTCATTTGGATAAAATTGGCCTTTTCCTTCTGACTTTCATCTATATTCTCGTTATGATGACTGATATCTATCAACTTGTGCACTGAATTTTTGATTTGGCAAA
Organism: Macrotus californicus; assembly: GCA_007922815.1. NCBI lineage: Eukaryota > Metazoa > Chordata > Mammalia > Chiroptera > Phyllostomidae > Macrotus > Macrotus californicus. The sequence goes on along the minus strand of VMDR010014249.1, from coordinate 22,279 downwards.
CAAATTTTTGTGATTCCACATTTCTATTAAAGCATTTTTATACAGTGAAAGTTAAAACAAGGTACAGCGACTCCATCCCAAAGTCTTGCTTGGGAGTTGGGTGACCTTCAGTGTGACCTTACATTTACCTCTCTTTTCTCTCCTGGCGGCAGTGCCAAAGGATTTCCCACAGCAGCTGAGAAATTATACCAAGCAAGGCTTTCGTGTCATTGCCCTTGCCCATAAAGCCTTGAGTGTGGGGAAGCTTTTGGAAGTGGAGAGTTTATCCAGGTAAGAAACTCAGAAATTGGCTCTGTGGGAATGAGGAGAAGGAGCCCTGGAGATGATGGGTTGATGGAGAGCTCAAATTAAGAAAGCTCGTAGAGATGAAGAGTCAATCTCTTCTAGTTCCCTCATTCAGAGATGGCTAAATATGAGCCACACGGGGGAGGGCTTGATTAGATCACAATGCTGGTCAGTGGCAGAACACAGATGGTAGTTGAGATCTCCTAATTTCCAGATGCTAATGAGCTCTCCCTCTCCTGAATTCCATTATCCCACCCAAAATGACCAGCTCTTCTTCAGCCTTGGAACACTACGTGGCTAACTGAGTTGGGAGGCTTACATACAAAGAGGAAGGAGAGAGTTGGCACCTTGAAAGTCCTCCAGAATCTTTAGACTTGGCTTCTTTCAGGGCTCAGTAATACACCTCCCTCAGATCTGAAGAGGTAGTGAGTGCAAACTGAGTTCCTTATACAAACCAGAACCCAGTGTCCTTAATTATGTTAAGGAGATGAATGGTCCTCATTAGAGGATTATTTTTCCTTTCAATGTTTCTTAGTTTTTAAAGGTTGCTTGTGAATTGTTTATAATAAAGAAGTAGAGAAATACTGTAGAAAATTGAATAATGAATCATCTATACATCAGTTATCTTTGATTTTGTGTTGCTGATAGAGATACTTTTATCTAAAACTAGCTCCCCTGCATAAAATATGGATAGTCTTTGTTCAACATTAGTATTTACAACTTAAGTCCATCTGCTCTAATATAATCAGTAGTCATTGTCCCTTTCTTATAGTGTCAATTTCCCCTATCTTCAAAAGGTGGGACTGGATGATCTTTAAGGGGCCTTTTCAGCTACAACACTTTAATCTTCTAAATAGAATTACAAAGCTCATTTTGAAATATATGAATGGTACTCTCAGATTTCACATTCAAGGTGTTGGCTGTTCTTGAGCAAGCATAAAAACTGATCACACTCAGGATTTTATAATTTTTCAAGGCAAATTTTAATAACATTAAGATCATGTGTGAAGAGAATATTTATGTAGCTGGACATGGAGTGTAGCTGCCACCCATCTGCCACATGCAAATGCAGCTGTGATGTTCTTATTTAAAAGACACTAGTGAGATAGACATTATTATAAATATGCCAAAATTTAAGAAATGAGGATTAAATGTGCAAAATTTCTAACCATCTCAGATTTTCTGAGAGAATATCAGGAGCCTATTCTGTTTCTTGGAATTCAGTTACTAGTTTCAAACAGGATAAAGGAATAGGGTTTTGATATTCTTTAGAATCATATTCTATTTAGGAAAGTTTTTCAATCAGAAAATAAAAAAGATTCTAAAAAACTGCCATCAGAAAAGGAAGTAGGAGAACTTTGTGAGATGATCAAAAAAATAAAAGCTAAAAAATAGAAGAAATATTTTATCAAGATTTTCCCTTTTGTTGGTTTAGCGAAGTCCTATTGAGTTTGACTGTGTGAGATGCTCTTTGAGGCACTAAAGATTCAGAAGTGAATACAATAAAGTCCTTGTCCTCCTGAGTTTATATCCTAATTGGGGAAATAGGTAATAAAATAAATCTATACAATATTGTCGCATAATGATACATGCCCTGAAGGAAAAAATAAAGCAGGTTGAGAGGATTTAAAAAAACCCAGCAACCAGAAGACACCATTTTACATGGGGTGATCAGGGAAGGCCTCTGAGGAGGTGGTGACCTTGGAACAGAGATTTGGGTAAAGTAAGGGAGCAAGGAATACAGATATCCAGAGGTGCGGGGCGGGGGGGCAGCATTGCAGGCGATAGAAATAATGGCACAAGGACCCTGATACAGGATTTTGCTAGAAATGTTGTAGAATCACAAAAGGCCGCAGTGCTTGAAAAGGTGAACATGGGGAAGAGTCCTAAAATAGAGTTGAAAACCAGAGCAAACTGGTGAGAAGATTTTTAGATCTTTCTTTTAGTTCAAGTTAATGAGAAAATATGACTCCAATCAAAGATGGAAATTCATGAAGTTAAATGATGGGGTTTTAACAAGTTCTGTACTAAGGTACACTTTTTAAATAATATGTTCTGAGATCTCTAAGATAGGATTTATATCTGATTATCTGAGTATTCACTGAAGTGCCTGATATAAGCTCTAAAATAAAGTAGTTATCTAGTGAATGGACTTCTGCATGAATTATGTAGCAACTTAGACTCTACTCCAGAGAGTAATGTTCCCATTCAAGTTTGCCTCCAAATTTGCTATTTCCAAGCCTCCGATTTCAAATTCTGAAAACTGTTCAAATCCTTGGCTGATACCCTGCTGATACCGGAGCTTACAGACGGAAGCTGAAATGAATGACACCGTATTCAACTATTACTATAGCATCCTCTATGCAGTGTGTACTTAATAAATGTGTAATACATTGATTATTACAAGCTCTAAAAGTGCCTTGGAAATACAAATATAAATGATGAACAAAATTTTGTACAACCAACAGAAGAGTTGCATGACAAGCATCCTGTTTTTAAAAAATGGAGTTGAAAACCAGAAAGAGCTTAAAGAAATAAAAGTGGTTGCTGCCTCTGAGAAGAAGGGTGGCATGAGGACATGGTCTCTTGGTTTTTATTTTAAGCTTTTAGGTTTTTTAAAAATTCATTAAATATGGACATATATTACATTGATAAAACTGAGGAATTTTTAAAAGAAGAAATGAATCCAACTCTAGAGACTATATGAACAGGCTTTAATACTGGTTTTCCTGAATCCAAAGAGAGAAGGTGGAGTCAGAGTTAACATTTCTGGGACTTCTCATAATGGAGAATCGCTTGAAAAAGGAAACCAAACCAGTGTTGAAGGAGCTGAGTGAGGCCCGCATCAGGACTGTGATGATTACTGGTAGGTATGTGTTTCTGGAGGCCTGATAGGTTGAATGTGTCTCAGGCATAAGAAGAATATGGTGGGAGCTGAGTGAGTTTATGTGACTGAGGCAGAAAGAAAAATGCTTTGTTGCCAAGTCTGTTACCCTGTGGTACAGTTTTCTGGAAACGTGTGGCTCCCCCAACACCACCATGAGTTTTGGAGGCAGTGATCATATCGCATTTTCTTTGTCTAATGCTTGCTCCTCCTATCCAGGAAGCACACTGCTAAGGGGCTCGCAGCAAATGTTCAAACACAAGAATGGATGTGTTTGCATCAATAACCCCAACAGGACCGCTGTGTAAAGGGTGTGAGACTCAGCCTGACTGCACTTCAGGGCAGTGAGGACAGGCATGGCACGGGTTGATCAAACCCAAGCGTGGCCCAGCCAGCACTAAGTATTCTTTCCTCTGCTTAACTGGAATCCAGATCCCAAGGGTGGTTTGCTGCTCAGATTGGGTCATGCTACCTTTCACCACTAAGAGCTGTCAGTCTCCTGAGGATTAGTTATGAAGTGACAAACATTTATTGATTCATTTGTGCATGTTTTGGAAAGATACAATGTTCAGGAGGGCAGGACACTCACTACAGTGGGAGGGAAGTGCAGACATGGCAGTTGGCCACTAGGAGCAGACAGGCTGAGGCAGAGGGGAAGATAAAGGGATATTTAAAAAAGGCAGAAAGCAGTAAATGTCCCCCAAAACCACCAACCAAGTAGTATGGACACTCAGGGAAGGGGGAGCTCAATTCTCATTGCTGAGAGGTTTATATGTAAAGCCAATTGACTTTCTTTGCCAACTAGGTGACAACCTGCAAACAGCCATTACCGTTGCAAAGAATTCCGAAATGATTCCTCAAGGGAGCCAAGTGATCCTCGTTGAAGCCAATGAACCAGAAGAGTTTATCCCTGCCTCTGTGACCTGGAAGCTGGTTGAGAACCAAGAGAATGGACCTGGGAAGAATGTGAGCAAATGTTAAAAGGTCTCTTCGTGGCTGGAGCTGACAGGGCGCTGACCCTGGGTAGTCTTCTCTTGGTATCACAAGTCATCACAGTAATAATCCTCATATCTGTCTGGAGCTTTACAGTTTGCAAAGCATTTAGCATTTTCATCAGCACTTCTCAGCCCCAGCTGGACAGACACATCACCTGGAAGGTGATTAAGCTTCCCATGCCAAAGCTCTGCCAATTAAATAAGAACCCCTGGTCTGGGAGCTGGTCTCAGCCTTTCCTCCTGGTATTTGCAATGCTCAGTCATGGTTGAGAACCACCAATTTACATCCATAATCCCCATTTAATCCTCACAGTTACCCCGCACAGTTGAGTAAACCATTCATTTTACAAAGGAGAGAACTGAGGCATAGGGAGGTAAGTTTGTCCAAGACACACAACTGGCAAGTTGCAGAGCAGACGATCAAACCCAGGTCTGTTCAATTCCACCCAAAGCACGGGCATGTAGATAGTGCTGTACCTGCGACATGCAGTTAGCAGGTGTCAGCTTTTCTCCAGAGTAAGCTCCCTGTGTACTTGCGACAGGACAGGTTTTCCACATGAAGGGAATGGTTGCAGCCTGACATTCCGTCACTAAATGCACCACCTCTGTCTTTGTGTGAATTCAAAGAGAGGGTCCTCCAGGTGATGAGTCACAAAAATGCTCTCTTCTTCCAGGCTGGCAGCCCTTTGGCTTGTTAAGTGGAGAGCAGGCCTTTGTTCAGAATACAAACTTCACAACTGTCCAGAGTGTTCCCTATGAAGAGGCACCTTAACTTGGCTCAAACCGCTTTGCATGGGCTTGAGTGAAGGATGACAACTCTCTTTGTGCTTTCAGCAGACCCCAACATCACTTTATATTGCCTCAGTTTTACTGTGCGATGTAACTCAGATACTCCTCAGGTACTCAGAACCATGAAACTCTTCAACACATGGTCCACTCACACCACCCATTTGTGAATTTAATACCTTGACTGACATTTTAGCTGTTGCCGGGAGAAGTCACATTGCAGTCTCAGGCTTTCCCCCTCCTCTCTGCCCCCCTCCCAACAGCCCCCACCCCCAATTTCTACTAAAAGTAAAAGGAACCCTGTCCTTGCCTCAAGAGAAATGCTTCAGAGCACGTCTTTTTGTTGGCTGTTTCAGAGGCTTAGAGGGAGATGCACCTTGCCTTCCAATTTGACACATCAAAACATTTTTTCTTCCTAGTGCAATGCTTTCCCAAAGACGAATTTTTCTAATGAATGAATTTTTTTCACCTATTGACATGATGAATGCATATGCATTCATCAGATGCTCTTCTGCGGGGCTAGGACACAATGACGGGGGACACTGACAGGTGAAAGACAGGAGGAACAGCGTTTCCGAAAAGGAGCTGGGCACCATAAGGAAACAGGTTTCCTGCTGGACTGGGGAGAGGTCAGGGTCTAAAAAGAACTCTGGCTCCAATGAAAGAGTGTGTTTATTTTATAGTGAAGACTGTGAAATGACTTTTGAAGGAGTTAATTGTGAGTAATCTTAGGAAATAAAAGGTTGCATGATGAAGAGAAGGAAGAGGAGGGACGAATGTTCCTGTTCCTGGAATCACTGATTGGCACCTGAGAGTAATTTCCTCGATGGAATGAAACACACACATTATCTCCCAGGACAGGATCCAGAGCATAATGTTGTCAAAGGATCGCATATTCATACATAACTTGGGGAGATATTTGGAGTGTCTTCTTCATATAAATCTATGTTCCGTGGGCAAATGACACATTATGCATTTGCTAGCCCTCACATGGTTATGAAATATGAACGTAATTCCTTACAGAAAACATCGGAAAGCAAAGCAATTCTGAAAGAGCTAAGAGCCCACATGGAAATAATGCCTTTTGATTTTAGGAAACTTACATTAATATTGGAAACAGTTCAGTGCCTTCTGGAGAAAAAGGGAGCCGTTATCATTTTGCAATGAGTGGGAAATCATACCAAGTGCTATTTCAGCATTTCAACAACTTGCTTCCAAAAGTGAGTACTGGGGAAATGAAGTGTTGTGTTTTCCTCCACAAATTAGTGAGGCATAAACGGGCAAGAGGGTAGTGAGGCTGACATCACTGAGAGCATCTCCTACTTAGAGAATAAACACCCCCAAGGGTCACTGCCCTTTCCGGTTTCCTGGCCCCGCCCATGTGCACCTGGCCCTGCCCTTGCTCCAGGCCTCTTGTTTGGTGTTTGAGTTCTGGTACCACCAGTTGCCCCTGTTGCCAGTCCAACCCCAGTCTCCCTCCTTCCTCCTTCCCCAGCAAGGAGAACCTCAGGATAGTTCCAAACATGTTCCTGTTTTGTGGGTCAGTGTTTCTTTGAATACAGCAGGAGGAAACAATGTCCCCACGGTGTCTTTTCAAAATCATTTGTTATCCTGTCCTCTGTGTGTCTATTTTAAAGCAGTGCTGTGCAGGGCTGTGTTGTCAGCGTGAAGGAGGTAAGTGGAGCACAAGCCGGGGGCAGCAACCCTCTGTTAGCCATGTCTTGAGAATTCTGTCATCTTACCAGTCAAGGACCATAAAATCTAGACCCCAGAGGCTTCCAGAAAACCATCAGTCCAAGTCCTCATTGTAGGGATGGGAAAGCTGAGCCTCAGAGAAGTCAATTCACTCGTCGAAGGTTTGTACAGGTAATTAGTTCAGAGCTGAGAAGAGAAGCTTATTTCTCGACTCTGGACCTATTGCTCCTCTCTCCATCTATGCTTCAGTTGTGGAGACAGGGTTTAGTAAAAAGAACTGTATTTCCTTAAGTGTTTTTACCCCATATGCTCTGCTGCTTTTTAGTTATTATTATGAACTAGAGGTTATCCCATCTTGGAAAAATGGCCTGGAAAGAAGTGATAGAGTTGTGATGAAGGACTGAGAGTACAAGCTAAATATTAGAGCATGAATCCCCTCGCTCCCTTCCCTGACGTTTGGTCGAATGACCCACTACCCGATGCTATGTTCAAACAGTGGCCAGAGGCAATTTTTCAAGGCCGTTCTTTTACTTTAAAGTGTTCTTTTTTCTAATCTTATTGCAAAAATCATTTTTTCTCTTTAGATTCTGGTGAATGCAACCATTTTTGCACGAATGTCTCCTGGGCAAAAATCAAGCCTTGTTGAAGAATTTCAGAAATTAAAGTAAGTGTTCTTGCATGAAAGGAGTGTATTCATTACCTACTGTGTAACAAATTATCCCCCAAACTTAGTGGCTTAGAATAACACTACTTATTGTTTTATAATTCTGTGGGTCAGGTACCCAGGCATGCTTAGCTGACTCTTCTGGCTCCAGACCACTCAAAGCCGTAATCAGGTGTTGGCCAGAACTGCCATCATCTCGGCACTTGAGGGGAAAGATCTGTCACCAGCCTCACTCACAGGCTGCTGGTAGGGTTCAGTTTCTTGTGGGTGATTGAACTAAGAGCTTCTGTTTTCCACTGCCTGTTGGACAGAAGCCACCTTCAATTCCTTGCCACATGGGTCATTTTATAAGGAAGCTCACAGTGTGGCAGCTGACTTCCATAAGAGTGAGCAAGGAAGAAGAATCAGAGAGAGAGAGAGAGAGAATCACCATTTTTTTTATATCTTCAGCTCAGAAATGACATCTCATCATTTTTGCTGCATTCTCTTCATTAGAAGCAAGTCAGTAGGTCCAACCCACCCTCAAAGAAGGTCATGGCACAGCATCACAAGTGCCAGGAGGCCAGGATCCCTGAGGACCATTTTAGAAGTTTTGTGCCCCAGAGAGCATTCATTCTGTGGCCCACACAGGGCATATCTTAGAGGAAGATTGCCTCCTTAGGTATAGAGAATAGGAACAGTAGGGGTTTCTATAGCTCAGAAAGGGAAAAACGGGGAAGTATGTGTGTTATCACTCGAAATTACCTGAGGTGGGTTCATTAGAAGGTATGTAAATCATTTCAGATCTTCCAGGAAAGAGGTGAACGACATTCTTACTATATTAGGCCCTGGCAGGGAGTGGGTATAGAGGCCAAAGTGAAAAAACAAAGTCCTTTCCTCTCTCCTTCAAAATTACAGATGACCATGTCATGTCAGAATAAAATGGTTCTTCTTGAGACCAAACCTCCCTGTTGTGTGCTAGGAATGTCACAGTTGCTGGGCTATGGATTTCTGAAAAGTGAAAAGGAGCAGAGAGTTGTGAAACTTTAGATAATTGCTGATAAGTAGCAGGTAAAATCCAGAGACTGACTTTTACTGTTACTTTTTGTTGCCCAAGCATTCTTGGGGTGTTTCAAGAACTGCTTATTAACTCCCATAATGCCTTGAGTCTGGATTAGTAACCAGTGTCTAAAACGACTGTCTCACTGACATGGCCATTATGTAATATTGGCAGACAAAAGTAACTTTACCTTTCTCGAATGCCTGAGAAATTTTGCCAACTTAAATGTTTAAAGTTGAAAAGCCATATTCCCCTGAGGAAAAATCAATTCAGGAAGATACATGCTGTTTCGGAATGAGCGGTCTTCTCAATTCCACAGTTTTCTTCTTCATGCCTCTATCACTGGCAGTGTGCAGAAGGCTGTCTGAATTCTCTTTCTGAATTCAGGGGACACTAGAACATGTAAGATTCCTTGAGTGATATGGAGACCAAAGATGTGCTTTAAGGCGGAAGAAGGAAACACGTTTTCATCAAATGTGCATAGTGATGACGTGTACAAGAGAACATACAAATATTTTTTTAAAGATTTTATTTATTCATTTTTAGAGAGAGGGGAAGGGAAGGAGAAAGAGAGGGAGAGAAACATCAGTGTGTGGTGGCCTCTTGTGCGCCCCCCACGAGGGACCCAGCCTGCAACCCCAGCATGTGTCCTGACTGGGAATCCAAGCAGTGACACTTTGGTTTGCAGGCCAGTGCTCAGTCCACTGAGCCACACCAGCCAGGGCTCACATACAAATATTTATGGAGTGATTTTCATTTAGCCAAATATGAATTTGTTTACTTTTGACCCTTTTTGACCTATTAAAAATGGCTATTTTTTGTCAACGAGTAATAAGGATATTCTCCAAAACCTTATTTTTCTCTGTATTATCTGGTTCTTTCATGTGTTTTTTGGCAATTTGCAGCTGAGCCTTTGATATTATTGTCATTAATCAATACCTATAATGTATTATTTACTTATAATAGAAGACAGAGTATGTCTCGAATCAAAAATCCCTTTTTCTTTGCCAACAGCTTTAATATTTACTGTGTTGTTTATTTTTCTCACCACCTGCACCCTATTTACTCTGTCATTGATGCCATTGTGTTTGTACCAAACTGATGTGATGGGAGCATAGAATCTCATTTTTTCTCCAAGATGCATCAGACATATGTGTTTCTATCTCTAGCTGTATCTGTTAAGCTATTTCCCAGTGTTTCTCACCCTGGTGTCTGCACTTCCAACTCTCAGCAGCAGTCGGCAACCAAAACATGGATGGATTGGGTTATGGTCTGTGTATTGGCTTCTGTGGCAAGTGCTGTGATTATGCCTGTGCACCCTTAACCTTGGCCTTGGTGGGTATAATCAAGCAGGACTTCTTGTGAAGTGTGTGATCATCTTTGTGGACCTCCCTACAGTATCACTATCACTTCCATGTGACTGATTGAAACAATTTAAATAATACAATGGCCTTATTCCTCTGTGATTTTCCTGAAGCCTGGTTCTACATGTCTTCAGGTCCCTCTCTCTCTCTCTCTCTCTCTCACTCACACACACGTACACACACATTGCATGTGAGTTAGGTATGATGGAAATCATTCAAGTGAGGTCTTGTTACTAATTTTCCTGATCCTTTTTTCTACAGTTATTATGTGGGAATGTGTGGAGATGGAGCCAATGACTGTGGGGTGAGTAGAAACTACTTCTACTAACTCAGGCAGTTCACTAACACCCCTGCAGTCCCCTCGGTTCTGACTCGTCACCCTTCTGCCAATGATCACTTGATTATTTTACTGTTTATATTCAACTCTACCTGCGTGTGGGCTGGAGTGGAGAGGAGTGACATGAAATAAGTCACTTCAGCTGTTTTCTGGCAACACCTAGAATAATAAAGACAAAGGAAGGCTACTAAAACTCCATTATTTCGGACTTGTAGGAACTTTACAAGACCAGCTGGTTTAAATCTCTCATGTTATCAATAAGAAAATTAGTCCAGGGAAGTAAATTCTTTTTTTACCTGAAGTCACACAACTAATAAAAATCTTAATGAAGGAAACGTTTGAAACCATTGATAAAAGATTTTGAATTACATGTAAATTCTATTATTCCTGCCAACTTCTATTGATATTTCAGGGTTACTTTTTTTGAAGTTGATTTTTATCCCCCAATTCTTACACTTGGTTGAAATCGTGTATGTTACATGCCATAGAGTCAGCTATGACTGTCGGTGCCCCTGTGAATACGTGACGCCACAATGTCCTGTCTTCGGTAGCCCTGCTCAGCTCCCGGGGAGTCATGCTTATGGCTTCTTTTATGGAGTCACTCCATTTCATATTTGTCTTCCTCTTTTCCTGCTGCCTTCCATTTTCCCAGCACTATGATCTTTTCAGAAGAGCCTTGCGTTCTCATGATGTGCCTAAAATAGGATAGCGTCAGTTTTGTTATTTTTGTCTCTAGGAGTGTTTTGGGGTTAGTTTGTTCTAGGGCCCACTTGTTCATCTTTCTGGCAGTCCAGGGTATCTGGAGAGCTCTCCTTCAACACCATTATTTCAAAGAAATCAGTTTTTTCTCATCAGCCTTCTTCACTGTCCAACTTTTGTATCTGTACACAATAACTGGGCATCCGAGGATGTGGGTGATCTCAACCTTGGTCTCTAAAGACACATCTTTGCTTTTAGTAACCTTTCCTAACTCTTCCGTTGCTGCCCTCATGAGTCCCAGCCTTCTCTTGATTTCTTTGCTGCAGTCTTCATATCAACTGCTGACTGAACTGAGATAAGCAAAACATTAAACAATTTAGATGAGCTTCTAGACCAAACTATTCAGTTGATATAGACTGTAGCAAAACCTAAATTAAATGATTTTCAACAGATTACTTCTCATACACAGTGGGAGACAGTACATATTTTATAATGTGAGTTTTAAAGTTATGGTTGAAGCAATTCCTTAAAGATTTATGTGCATAAGAAAATATTTTAGTAGTTAATGTGTGGGACAAGAAGTGAAGGGATTGCTTTGTATTTCCAAAGCCTATTAGATACTTAAGATCTGGGTATTTATTTTACTTCCTTCTTCAAATGTTTTCTTCAAAGTTCTATGTAAAACTATGTTCTTACTTAGAGATCTATTGTGAATTTTTCTGCATTATACTTCACAAGAAGCTAGTTTTTAGTTCAATCTTCAAATTTTAGAATGAGTACCCATTCTCATTAGTTATGTGAAGTTTAGAACCAAACAAAGAAATCAAGTGCTAAAAAGAATATAGTTTCTGCGTCTAAAGAGTTCACTGTTTGGTGGGGGAAAGAATCACGCACAAAAATAACGCTAACGTAAAGTAGATGGTACTGAATTATATGATAAAGATGCAAAATAGTAAGAGAAAAGAGAGGAAGAAGAAAATATCTTAATATTTATTGACCATGAATTTAGTTATGTATTGATCATAGTATCCGGGTCCTTTGTAGTTCTATAGAACTGCAGAAATACAAAGTCTTATTATGGCCACACAATTCCCATAAAATCAAGGACTTATTGGCCTTCTGATTTGTCACTGTCTGCCCTGTGTGCTTTCTGAAAAGTTTTCAGTCTTTTAAAAAAAATTATTTTTATGTGATATGCTGTATAATTACTCTTAGAAGTAGTGTTTCTTTTCTTATTTTTTCAATCAAGGTTGATATTCCTTATTATTTTATATTAGTTTCAGGTGTACAACCCAGTGATTAGACATTTATATAATTTACAAAGCGATCTCCCTAATAATTCTAGTACCCACCTGACACATAGTTATTGCAATGTTATTGACTATATTCCCTATGCTGTACTTTACATCTTCATGACTGTTTTGTAACTACCAATTTGTACATCTCAATCTGCACAGTTCTCAACCAGCCCACCAACCTCCCCACCCCCATCTGGCAACCATCAGCTTATTCTCTGGGTCTGTGAGTCTGTTTCTGTGAACAGTTTTCAGTCTTGATGGGAAATGAATTAGCCTTCATTTCAATGAGGCAACACGCATACTGGTATAAGTCATTGATGAGTATGATCTCGTTCCTGCATTCAGTAAAGATGCTATATGCCCCATATTTCATCCCAGCAGTTAGCTGGTTGGCCTGGTCAGGAAGCCTACGGAAAGGTGGGAAATGGATATCTTTTCCCATTGTTCATGGGGATGACCTGCTAAGTGTAAGAACTGTGATAATGAAGTTGCCTGACAAATGTCTATCCAAATGCTGTCATCTTTTAAATAGACTTATTGAATGACTATTTCCATTTTGTATTACTTCGATGCCCCACAACCAATACACAGACAGGCACACACATGCACACACCTCTGGATCATTGTTTACTTGGTGCCTCTTTGGTTGGTGACTTTGTGGATCAGAGGGAAAGGGTATCCCAGGTAGAGGGAGAGCATAACCAGAGACCCAGGGGTGGGAGGGTACAGCGTTGTAAAACTCTGCAACGTGCAGAATAGCCTCACGGTGTATGAGCAGTTAGAGCCTGGCCCAAGGAGTCCTGGGTGTAACACAGATTTATCGTTCCAGGCTTTGAAAATGGCTCACGCGGGCATTTCCTTGTCAGAGCAGGAGGCATCTGTGGCCTCCCCTTTCACCTCGAAAACAGCCAACATTGAGTGCGTGCCTCATCTCATTAAGTAAGCCACCCCTTCCTCCTCCACCCCCATGACCGATGGGTTTGTTGTCTGGCTCTGGACAGGATCCAGCTGTCATTTAGTGTTAATTGTCTCAACAGAGGCATGGGTGAAGTGGGTGCCACTGGAGCACCAAGCAAGGAAGCCATGAGTGCTGCTTGAGAATGCGGGTAAAAGCCATGAAAAAGTGACTTTTGCTGAGCATTAAATGATAAATGACTGTGTCACGTGGACAGGGGAAAGCTGAAGTTGGTATTTAAAAAGTAATTGCTTTTTTACTTCTCTGCCCTATTTTGTAAGTTGGGTACTTACTGGAACCTTTCTCTTGGTAGTTGACAACAGGTAAGGAAGCAGAAAGGGTCCATTCCATCAGAGAGCTTCCCCAAGTAGTGTTCCATCCCTAAAATACAAATTAATGAACATCCTAAATGATTGCATAAAAGAATTTTACAATTGATTGGTAATAGTTAGAGAAGAGGGAGGAATTAAAAACTGTCTATTTCCCCAACATAGCTCCCTTACTTCCACTTCTCTCTCATTTCTGATGTTGTCTTTACTCTAGTTTTGAATGTAGTTAAGAACAATACAATGGGCTCTATATTTTATTCATAAGTCCTATTCCCCTTTTGTTTCTTATAACATTGTGGGGTAACTTTGGGCCATCTACACGGCCAGTGGTCTGAAAGACATCATCAAATCTTGAGATTTATACAAAAAAGACAACCATGAAGTTCTCTGGCATGAAGTTCCTGTGGTGCATCTGAATGGGCAGCTACTGACAAGAATCACTGACCTCAAGGTGCCAGGCTAGAAATTCCGTGCCCCTGCCTGGCTGTATGTCAGGGTGACAGCTTGACACATATTTCTGAACACTGGATGGCTGTACCTGTGTCCTTCCACACCCTCAAACATCACCACCTCCCCTGCCTCCAAATCACTCCTCTCCCTAACTCCCAGGTTCCCTGCTTCTAAGGACCATGTAGTCCTTAGTATCCATCATCCAGGCTCAGAAGCTCAGAGTACATTTTATTCTTTCTTCTTCTTTACTCCTAGCCAATCAAGCATTGTTTTACTGCTTTCAGGGACTCTTTCCAAGCCTTTTCCTTACTGCCTCTGTTGCCTCACCCTGGTTCATGTCCTGGTGACTACATGAGAGTGCTCAGGCCCCTCGCCCTTGGTCATGCTTTCATTTGTCAACATGACTCCTGGAGCTCTTCTTAAGTATTATGCTTGGAACGTGGGGGATGTAGAGAGAGCCTTGCCCTGGAGGACTTACATTTTAGTGAAGAATATACATAGATATAGATCCAATAAAAAAAAGAGTGAGAGGTGCTCAATAAATTAGCTTTAAATAAGTTCACATCCAACGATACAGTAACTTTCCCAGTAGTTCAGTATGATAACTCTAGCCAGAGGGAAGGCTTCAGCAGGGGAGTGGCACCTTAAAGGACATTTGTGAACAGAAGGAGCTGGGAGGGGGTTGCCGGTGGGGGAAATGGAGAGCCGTATTTGGAAACAGGATTTTAACTGGAGGGCATGGGGGCCCAATAGTCCAATCTGGCTGGAAGGATTCTCATATGGGAGTTGTGAAGGTGAAGCTGGAGCACCAGGGGTGGAGACTTTGCATAGGGAGTTTAAACTCCTAGATCAGGGGCGTCAAACTCATTTTCACCACGGGCCACATCAGCCTCATGATTGCCTTCAAAGGGCCAAATGTAATTTTAGGACTGTATAAATGTAGCTACTCCTTAACAATTAAGCGAGAGCTCAGAGCTGCTGACTTGTAGAGACAAAGTGCCGGGCCGGATAAAACGAGGTGCCAGGCTGGATAAAACAAGGTAGAGGGCTGGAGTCAGCCCGTGGGCCCTGTGTTTGCCACCTGTGTCCTAGATAGTTGCCCAGAGCATCAGACTGGTCCATCCAAAAGGCAGTGGTATTTGAACTTCAGATGCTCTTTTTCACACAGGTGGCCTGATGTATTTATAAATGTAATATACTGTTTTAAATGATAAGTGATGATATAAAATTTCTCTGGTGCCTGACGGTTTAATGATACTTCAGGGTAGAAACTCTTTGTTTTGATAGTTCATAGATTTATAAAAATTAGATATGGTTCAGCTCCATTAGGCTCATTGTACTCTTGCTCTTTTTGATGCATGCTGATTCTGGAGAAAGCATCCTCCAGAGGGGCGACGAGGTACAGTTTTAGATGCATAGGCCAGATCCACAGGTTTTCATTTTGATCTTTAAAACACTGTTGTTATAGTTCAAGTCCTTTAGGGCAATAACTTTACCTTATTCATTTCTGTATCATTGTGCCTCTCACTAAACTGAATGCATCAGAGTATCTGTTTGCTGTTTGTGGAATGCATAGATAAATGAAGGAGCAGCTTAAAATTCATACTCATTAGGAGTAGCAGTAATTTTAGAGGTCCAGGCAAACATTCTTTATTCTTCAGTTAGAATGGGTTTTGAACTTCCCTTTGAATCTGCCTCCTAAATTTTGTGTTTTTTTTTGTAAATGTACCCAACTGTAGCAAAAGGATAAAATGACAAAGTTTGTGTTAGAAAATGATCCAGGTTCCACCTGCTGGCCCCTTCTCAGTGTGTCTCCTGCGCCCCACCCTATATGTGGAAAATGAATGGTGGTGCCTCCCAGCCTGCTGGGAAATGCCTGCCCATGGCGTCTTGGCCCCTCTCCTGCCCAAACTCTCTCATTTACCTGAGGCAAGGTGGTTATGGCTTAGCTTTTTTAGGTTTTCCTTCTCATGTCCCTGTTCTGTTGAAAGTCTCTGAGGAGTGCAGGTGTCTATATCACTGGGGACCAGAACGGAAAGGGTGTGAGCTGCCTCCCTGGGGATTCATTTCTGCCTGGACAAGAGGAGGCTGCAGGCAGGGTTGTTTGCTAAGTTCCCCACGCCCCTATTGCACTACTGCCTCATCTGTCTTCTCCAGACTGTCATAACCCACCCCCCCAACCAGGCCCCAGTTAAAGGAGTAGCAGCTCAAACGATTTTTTAAAGGGAGGAATATTTACTTTTTAATCTGTAATTTTTACGGTTACCTTTATCTTTTTTGATCTACACACCACCAGCTCAGATTATTATCATTGGTTCTTCCTGGTGTATGGAAGCCAACAAAACCCATTTCATCTCAAGTATTGGAGTCCCATCCGTCCTTCGTAAAATGCTTTGGGTCTCTAAGGGACTCGAAAGCACACACAGCTCAGTTCTCAGGAAGCAAGTGTTGTTAGGATGTAATGAGTCATAGTCAGGTCGATGCTTGACATTTTTCACCTCATCTTAATGTATTGTGTTTATAATGCACCTGTCAATCTTCCTAATTCACTGAAAGCTTGTTGAAAATACACACTGAGCCTGATTTATTGATATCCTTCATGGTTCCTAGCATAATTCTGGTACCTCATAAACCCTAACTAAAGGTGAGTGCATGGATTAATGAGTGAGGTAATGATTAAAAGAGAGAATGAATGAATGAGTAAATAGATAACTGAGAGGATGAATTGGGGGTTAAGTGAATGTATGTCAATGGGCTATTAAAAATTAAACTCTTTTTGAAGTATAAAGGAGAATGGGAGATGTGTATCATACATAACCAGTTATTTTTATTTTTTCTTAGAGAAGGCCGAGCTGCTCTGGTTTCATCCTTTGGGGTATTTAAATACTTGACCATATATGGCATAATCCAGTTTATTGGGACATCACTGCTCTATTGGGTATGAATCAAAAGAATTCTTTTTTGTTTTAGTTGCATTTACATCACTGGTTTATTCTTTGGGGGTGCAGCTCCTACACAGGATACAATGTTTTATATATAAATGACATTTCTCAAAATAGATGTCTACAAAGTGGGGACTTGGTATAACTGCATGAAACATAGAGCTAGAAATAAATGGACGTGTCTCAGTTTTTTAGAAGTGTTGTTTTTCTCTAGATGACCTGAGACACTTGACCTCTTCAAGCCTCTATTTCTTCACTGGATTATGAAGAAAGCTTCAGAGCAGCCTAAATATAACTCAGCAGGAAATGGATCAGTCACCAACTGTGGAATATTTTTGGCAAAAGACTAAGAAGAGATAAAAAGAAAGACATGTTGTTGAATTTGACTTTGAAGGATTCAAAGGCTAGGGAAACTTCCATACTGGAGCTTTACTTCTGAACCTGCCCAGAACTTAAACTTTTAGACATGTCACTAGTAAAGGATTAGCAATTCTTCATTTAAAAAAAAAAGATTGTTTAAATTAAGTGATAAAAAACACTTAAGAATTAATTAGCTATATGGAAAAAATATGTTTAGGTTGAAAATATACTTTAGTAGTTCAGTCATAACTTGTTCTACAGTAAAATGATCCGGACTCAGGCATCACGTCAGGAAGGGAATTAGTTTACTGCTTTTGTAAGGCATTTGACAGGTGACTGAGAGGGCCATAGGACTCTAGCATCTGGTGGGCTATTACTAGTAAGGACCACACACAGAAGGTTAAGGGGCAACCAGATGAGTAGAAACTGGACTGGGAGTTAGAACCTAGATTCAAGTTCTGCCTCTATCACTACGAGCAAATTAGATCTTGTCCTTAGCCAAGCCTTTATCTGCCTTTGGAAAGTTAGGCTGGCTGATTCCCCAAACCCTCTGTAATATGTCTATGTAATATGTCTCTGTAATAATGGTCTATGTAAGCTGCTCCTAGAATGAAGACTGAGCTGCTTTTAAAAATTCCTCCCTGCTGCACCCCACCCTGCATATATATCGTTTTACCATTCCAAGCAGCAAATAAGGGCAAAGGACATGAGGAAGGAATGTAAGGAAGACAAAGGAAGAATTGGAGGGTGAGAGGGATGCTGAGGAACCACTTGTATCCTCTGAAAACAGGGAAGCAGAACTTGAATTCCAAAGTCCTCATGGGTAGAACTGGAACCCTGGTCTACTCTGAAGCCATTCACTCTCACAGTCTAGCCAGGGGTGTCCAAACTTTTGGCATCTCTGGGCCACACTGGGAGAAGAAGACTTGTCTTGGGCTGCACATTAAATATGCTGCAACACATAATCACAAAAAAATCTCATAATGTTTTAAGTAAATTTACGATTTTGTGTTGGGCCGCATTCACAGACATCCTGGGCCACATGTGGCTCATGGGTCACAGGTTGGACACCCCTGGAGACCTAAATAAGACTGTCTCCAAGGACCTGCACCTGGAAACTTCTGGGCCTTGGATTCATCCTCTAACAGGCCAGAAATGTTTTTCACTTGCACCTATCTTGTCTGTAAAGTCCTCAGAGCCAGTTTATAATTTAGTGCTCATTCAACCGCTATGTAGCAGAGAAACAGTCCCAACTGTAAGAACATATTGCAAGCAGGTTTATAGAGAGTAACAACTTGACTTCTTTATTTAAATGCTTCATCTCCATAAATGTGAACATAAAAGTAACTTTAGAAAGACAGGTGTGCCAGACTGCAGTCTGCGGTGGGCTTATGTGAGGCAGGAGCACTTGTTCAATTTATGAAAGTGAATGGACACCCAAGAGAACTATGGTGTAAACTCAGTCCAAGGATAAAGATGGAAAGAAACACCTGTTCAGGGACTCGAGGCCTTGACTTTAAACTTTAAGTTTGAAATTCCCAGAGGAACTTTTGGGCTTTAATATCTTATGTTAACGATTCAGTTGGCCAGGCTAACACTATAGCTGCTACAACTACTGTGTCCAGTCAAAAGACTGACCCTTGTTGCTAATACGGCATTAAGTTAAACACTGGGAAAGTAGTGGCCTGGTTTCATTCCCTCCAATGAGATGCAAAACACAAGGTAAGTCACTTGCTTCCTAACGAGGAGAGAAAAATAACAGTTACTTTCAAAAGGGGTGTTATAAATGATAAAGTGCTAATGTGGTAGAAGCGACCCTTACATCTCCTTCTGTTTCCTTTTCAGCAACTACAGCTCTTTGGGAATTACCAGTATCTAATGCAAGATGTAGCCATTACTTTGATGGTCTGTTTAACAAGTAAGCTATTTAGCAAAGTAAACTGTATTATTTGTATTTACCCATGAAATTCTAGAAATGTTCATCCAAATAAGAGCCTCAGAGAAAGGTGCACCTTAACTGCTAGAACCCCATTTCTAATGAAGTTTTTGAAAGTGGTATTGGAAGAAAATTGAGACTTGAAGTCCTCAGACCTGGCATTAAAGTGTCCTGAAAGCAAATATGTTTTAGCCTCATAAAATTTTCAATGTATTCTGAGTTCTTTGTAGGTTTGTACCTTGTACCTAGAAAAATGTACAAGAAATCTGGAAAGGGAAATCTTTAAAACCCAAAGGTCACTTTCCATTATTTGGCTATGCTTCATGTTGACGTGAGACCGGATTTTTGCTAAGTCTTTGACGTGCGAGAACAAATGCTAGCATTTTACTCTCGTGGAATTCTCTCAAAAATAAGGTGTGGCTTACAGCAGCTATTGCTCATTTCCTTCCTTGCAGATGACACTGATACAGTATTTCCTATCAAAGAACTCGAGTTCGATACTGACTCTTAATAAGTGAGAAAGGTGACTGCCTCAACGGACAGTAAAGGAAAAAAATGACGTAGTCATCTTTTTTGCCTTGTTCAACAATGAAAGTGTTTTGAAATATAACAGATAAAACATCAGGCAGCGCAGGATATTAATAACTGTGCAAATTTCATGTTGAATCATAAAACATGAAACTGGTATTGAAGTCATTTATTATATCAACCCAATGACAAAACCTACCAGTGTCAGAGATGTAAGTAATATCAATTTTGATTCTTAGGGTTGAAATGTCTATTCATAGCTCATTAAAATATTTTTCTATGTGTTATTCATATTCACATGACTGGATAATTTTGAATCAGTGACATTGCTCTGCAATGTTGGATATTTTTAAGTAATTTGCATAATTACTTGTGAATAGGGCAATGATGCTAAAAAGGAAATAGAACACCAGAACATTCCAAGAGCTAAGCTAACAGTCAGCACGAAGGGAAAGGCCATGGCCATCTTTAACCACTCCCAATCTCTGTGACCTTTGGCAAATTATTTATAAAACACACCATTTCCTGATGGGAAGTGTCCTCATGGTTTTGTGAGGATCAGATAAAATAATACATGCAACGTGTGTAGCACAATGCATCCCACACTGCAAGCACTCACTGCGAAACTAATGATATCACCATATGCCCCTATCCTTTCTCTGTTCTCATGCAATGGTGCTAACTCGGGGAGCCCTGGAAAAGAGTTTGCTGCGTACAAGCAGACTGTGATTAGCAATCCAAAACACCGGGTGGTAGTCTTAGCCTCACCTCAGAATGAGAGATGACCTTGAGCAAGTCGTTTTGAGCTTTTTACACACTTAATTTCACAATATTGGTTGTAAATCCGACTCCCACAGCAGTGGGAGTACTTTACTCTTTCTCACGGCAGTAGCCTGCTGATCTCCATGCCAGCTGGCCAGTTGGCCTCTTTTCTTGGAGTAGGCTCAGTGGGGAACGTGGAATGACTCGAGGCAGGATCATTGTTACCAGTGCGAGAAAAGTCTCAGAAGGGTAATAAATGGGAAGCATAATGTCCTACAGGAACGACAGCACTTTATGCAAATATTATTCAACAAACACGTAGCTGGTTTGGTAAATGGGCTAAGCTCCAGGTAGGTTGGTAAAGGTGAGAAATGGCGTGAAGAAACAGCTATTTTTGTTTGATTTTTACCCTCTGCTTTCAGAAAATATTGCTTTCCCATCCCTATAAGCTCAGTTATCCTACAGGCAGATCATTTCCCAGTCAATTACAGGTATTAAATGATCTCATCTTTAGTTATAAAACACCCAGGTCTTGTAAATTAACATTTTGTGTTTTTATCTAATTTGAATCTTTACTTCCCCTATATCAAGCCTGCCCTATGGCTTGGAGCAAGCAATGGTGAGAAGGCCATGGTCTCTACTTTTTTTGCAATGGTCTTTACTTACCTACACTCAAGCCCTGCTTCAGGGAATCTCAGAGCAACAAGAGCAAAGCAGATTTACTTCAGTAGGCATGTTGTAGTACTCTCTGGTCAAGTGTCCGCTGACCTGACAGGCATTTTAAATTCAGAGAATTTGCAGGGGGCCCATTGGTGAGTTCTTGGGTTCTTCAGAGAATCCCTGTGGGTTGGTCTGGACTAGACCTTTCCCTGACACAATGGTGCGCTCTCTCTCTGTCTCTCTCTCTCTCCTTCTCTCTCTCTGACACCTCAGGATTCCTTTCAGCAACTGCCTTCCAGGGGTACATACCACAGAGGCTTTTTTTTTTTTTTTTTTGCTGCTGTGCCTCTAACCCCAGAAGACCGCCTCATTGAGCAGATTCCTCCCAAGACACCTCTAGTTTGGTTAATTCCCATAGCTTCTGCTTGACCTACAAGATATGATAGTAGATGTATAGCTTGCTCTCACTGCTGCCCCCTCTTTCTTCCCTCTGGCATTGCAACAGGGGAAGGACTGAGCCAATCTCTACCTCCAAACCACTAAGGTCTCTCATAGAGTGGTTCTAATGACCCTCACTTATCTGGGTTGGGGTGATGCAGTCACAAAAACACAGCTCTTTCTGCTCCTAAAATTCCTTTAAAAAAATTTCTTGATAAGCTTTATAGTTTTCTTTTCTGTAGTCTGTATATAGGTAACAGTGTGGGGGGGACTAGGTGGGCACGCTTACAGTTGAAGGACCAATGTGGATGTTTGAGTTGGTACTATGGAGATATGGCAAAGGGCTCTCTCTTTACATTATATTGACACTTAAAATTCATTGTCCTCAAATATGAGGCTCAGCAAAATTCCCCATACAAAAGGAAAAGCCCCAAATCAGCATCCTTTTAGATCTGTGCATCTCCTACTATTTGTTAGGCATGTACGTGCCTGGTGCATAAACAGACTGGTCACTAAACTGAAAATCTGGGGTTAGGGAAGAGACAGCAAAGGAGAAAAAGGATATATACTAAGGTTGGTTTCATGGAAGAGGTAAGCATTTGCACCAAAATAGGAAGGATGGGTAGATTTCAAATATCTTTTACTAAAAGAAGGGAATTTCAAATAGGAGAAAACATTGTGAACAAGAGAGAGCTGATAAATACGGAGCATGAGTTTTTCAGTTTGACCACACCGTAGGGCATTTGAAAAGAAACATCAAGAGATAAAATTTGAAAGGTGAGTTGGGTCAGATCACAGAATAGTGACTCTCAGGCTGAGAACTGTGGACATTCATCTGCAGACGCTCACAGTCACTGATGATTAAACGATCAA
>VMDR010014248.1:0-23805 GCA_007922815.1 Macrotus californicus | reverse complement strand
CCATTTGAAGAGATTCTGTGCTATTTGTTGCCATTTGAGCATAATGTGAATTTCAGAACTGTAAGTGACTGGCCCAAGTCACATGTAGCACTTGGCACATAATGAAAAGAGACAGGATATGAATGTCGGACTGATTTTAAAACCCAGGAAAAAAATAAGGAGAGAATTCAGGATGCAGAAAGAATCCTAGAAGGTGAGTTCTAATTTGATGTCACAAGACAATTAAGAGTCAGAAGAAATCCTCTTGAAAAATTGCCAAATGGAAAAGGAAAAAATAATATTTTAGTAGGTAAAAGCATAGTTTGAAACTGAATTAGCAGCCTATAGGTTCTTTAATATAGTTTATTTGGAAGAGTCGATAGCTCCATTTTTTTTGACTCATCAGATTTTGTGCACGATCCTGGGAAGTCGGATTCACAGGTTATTTATTCTATACAAAGTTTTTTTGTTTTTGTTTTCATTTTGTTTTATTTTACTCAGTATCTCCACACCATTCCCTGCTCCTGTACCCTCCTTTTCTAACAATGATGCTTCATTTTTTGGGACACTTTACAGTACCTAATGATATTGGACATGAAACAATTTGGTAAGACAATTAAAGATATTAAGTGTACTCTATAGAACTGGGCAGAGAAGTTAAGGAAGAGACAATGGATTCTGGTGTGTTGAATAAGAAGGGGAAACCATTAAGGTCTCTAGTTTTAAAATAGACAAAAACAGAAACTCTTGGCATGTGACCTTGGCTAAGTTACTTAAACTTATTGTTCCTGTGTGACCCAAGTGTTAAGTGGCACAAAAAGACATCCAGTGGACAATGCACGGCTGTATCTGACTTGAGGTGCTTTGGATTAATAAGTTATAGTCTTTATTAGCTCAGGCTGGGATAAATAGGTGAATACAGTTCTCTGCAAAAGATGTTTTAAAGGTTCATCCTGTTTTTCTCTGACAATTTTTCTCTGCTATTCAGTTGGCCATTTTGCCATTTATTGCTGAGTTTATTGCTGAGCTTGTGAAGCTGGCTGTAACAACAACACTGGTATTTTTATTTCAGTAGATAAGGGCATAGAAGGGAAAAAATCTGTTTTTTAAATAGTAACTTCCATGGTATTTTTCATGTTGGAAAACAGGTAGTTCTGCCAATGTCCGATGTGACATTGTGTTTTCTATCTATTTTTATATATAGCAGTATTTGTTGTTTTCTTACTGGTCTCTCTGAAATTACTGATTCTGGGAAAACACAGGGAAACTTTGGGAAAGTGAAACTTATAAGGTAGATGTTAACTCCTAGAGAATTCCAGAATGTATGGTTAAACAAAAGGTTTTTGATAATTCTTAAAAATTAACAGGGCTATCTAAGAATTAGTTGTGAACCTAAGCCAGGGAGAATTTAACTTGATTTTGAGGCGCTAGAATGCTGGACTCAGGCAAGAAAGCTCAGACATAATAGAAAAAAAATCTTATTTATTTTATTGAAAAAGCTGTAGAGCAGTGAATAATTTATTTACATTTCTTATTCCTGAGTTTTTTTCTTTTTCATATTAGATGGATTTAACTAGACTTTAAGTCTCTTGTAGGTACTGAGATTACTCTGTCTTCCGAACCTAAGGGATTTGGCAGTGAACTTGGCAGACAGAGTGGAAGTTGTGGCAGACAAAGAGTGGAAGCAAAGCAGGCAGAGTTGGCAGGTGTGGGAGCTGAAGGGACAGGGGATGTATAGGCAGCATTGAGTGGAGTCCAGGGCCAATAGCGGCTGAGGTGCTGGCTGCGGCTGAGCACGCTGAGATGGAGCCACAGGCAGAAGAGCCACAAAAAGCAGAGGAAGAGGGGGTGATGGAGGTGTCCCTTGCCTACTCTCTGTGTCCTTGAAGGGGTTCCTCCCCTCTTTTGATCATGACTGCATTGACAGAAACACTCATTATCTGTGGGGAATAAAGGAAAATAGGACAAAAGAAAACCCCAGTATTTTGAATAAAGGTAGGCATGGGCTCCCCACTAGCAAAGTGGAACAATTGCCTTCAGGAAAGTTCTGTGCCAGTGCTTCCAAAGTCACGCAAGAAAACACACTCACCAAGCAAGCTGGCATTCCCACACGCGATAAAAAACCACCTCTCAGGAGGAGCAGCCTCGGATTCTATCAAGGTAGCCATCGTACTGATTGTTCTTAAATCTTAGTGTGCCTCAGCATCACCCGGCTCATGAAACACATGGTTTGGGCTCCACTCTCAGAGCTTCTGGTCCAGTAGTTCTGGCATAAGGTTCGAGAACATGCTTTTCTAACAAGTTCTAGCAAGTTCTTGGTTGATGTTGATGCTGCATGTTGGAGACCACACTTTGAAGACCATCGGGTAGGTTTTGTTTTGTACAAGGGCACCTGGGCATGGGGGTGAGTAGAGGATGACATCTAAAGCTGCCTTGGCTGGAGGTCACATGAAGGAGCCCCTTCAGCCCTGCTTTGAGGGTTTAAGGCTGTTGTGCTGGAATACATAAGTATCCTAAACTCAGTGTTGAGGTACCTCCTTATCCCTTTTCAAAAGGGAGAAATAGGCCTTGGTTAGAATTCCCTTTGGCAACTCTGCTGCTATTTCTCAGGGAGGAGAATGGTTCTCAAGGTGGGACACTTAGATCTGAGACCTTGCATTGGCTGGAAACAGTTTTACTGTCTTGTACATCAGTCCCCTGGATTCTTTCTCCTCATCTGTGAGTTGAGAAGTCCAGGCTAGATGCTGTTTAAAATCTCTTCCTGCTCTGAAAGTCATTTTATACAATACTGAGTTGAAGCTGGCATTTATAGCACAGTAGCAAATTGACCAGTTTATCTTTGTGGTAAGAACTCTGGAGAGTTCTTTTTCCATGAAGGAAGGTGGTAGGGTTCCAATTTTTCTCTCTGAAATTGAATACAAAGTCTGTAATGGCACCTAACACAGAGAATTTAATGGTATTCCATTCTTTCCTTTTCTTGTCCTCACCTCTTACGTTAATGATACTTTGACAAAATTTAAATAGTTTGTTTTTAGTTCAGATCAGAAATTCTGTCATTTTTAAAAGCTGTAATAAAAACTTAGACCCATTCTTTGGTATTTATAATCCCATCATATGCTCTTGTTGTTGATGTGTTTTGCCACCAGATAGCAGAATTACTCCTGTTAAAATCTTTCTATGACTAGATGGGTTTACTTTGTGGAAACTTTTTGATAGAGATATGGGAGAGGAAGTCCTCCTTACCTCTTATCTGAGGATAATTGGTACTGGAGAAAAGACTGTCCAAGTGAATCCAGGTAAAAATGCTGGCCACCTGGGATCAGAGAAAATGGTTTCGGTGGGCTTTATCTTGAAAAATAAAATTAAAAGTTATAAAAACGTGTTTAGTTGTTATTATATTTAACCAAATTTAGATTTTATTTTTAATTATGTGCCAAAAAATGTTTCAAGTTTTTTGGGGGGTTGGAGGCCAAATCCAACTTGCATTTTGCTACTTTAGCTCTGTCTCCTGGAGGAAGAGCCGCTCGCTGCCTTGGCTTGCTGGCATAGTACAATCATAAAAGAAATCGTTTCTGTAAAGTTATTCAAGGACGTTACCAATTTTTGCAACGGTGTCTTTTAATTCTTTGACACAAAGCAATCTCTTTGCAAACTCTTATTGTATCATTACCCTGTTGTATTGCTCTTTTTCGATTGTTGTCTAATTTAACTCTTCCTGATTTTTTTGTTATTGTTATTATTTTTGGTTAATGGCTTTGCATGTCCTATGAACTGTGTATGATAGCGATTGCTTTGACTTCATTAAATCCTGGAATTTTGGTAAGATTTTCAATTTCATTTTGTTGTTGTTTACAAAAGCATGTTTACTCGAAATATGGGGATAGACATTCATGTTAAAGAGAAAAGGATTGTTTTAGTAGAAGTTTTTACTTATATTGCATTTAAACAATCAGCCTAAAATAAGTGTATGTGTGTGTGTGTGCAGTCAAAGAAAACATATAAGCTTTCAACACTTCTTTGTTTCATAGTTTTATTTTTCCCATTTTAAAGTCATTTTCACTTTTCAATTACAGTTGATATATATTATTATATTAGTTTCAGGTGTATACCCAGTGATTAGACATTACATAACTTGCTAAGTGATTATCCTGTAAGATCTCACACCCATCTGACACCACACATAGCTATTAAAATGTTATTGACTATATTCCCCATGCTGTACTTCACATCCCCATGACTCTTCGGTAACAATCGATTTGTACTTCTTAATCTCTTCATCTTTTACACCCATCCCCCTAACCTTCCTCCCATCTGGCCACCATCAAAAGTCCTCAGTATCTATGAGTCTGTTTCTGTTCTGCTTGTTTGTTTATTTATTTTGTTTTTTAGATTCAAATGTTGACAGATATGTATTCAATTCCATTTTATTATTCATATTTTTAATCTTTTTCTTAAAGAAGACTTTAACATTTCATATAATACTGGTTTGGTGGTGATGAATTCCTTTAGCTTTTTCTTGTCCAGGAAGCTCTTTATCTGACCTTCGATCTAATGATAGCTTTCCAGTGTAATCTTTGTTGTTGGTCCTTGCCTTTGATGATTTTGAATATTTCTTGCCAATCCCTTCTGCCTGCAAAGTTTCTGTTGAGAAATCAACTGACAGTCTTATGTGAGCTCCCTTGTAGGTAACTAACTGCTTTTCTCTTGTTGCTTTTAGGATACTCTCTTTGTATTTAACCTTTGGCATTTTAATTATGATGTGTCTTATGGTGTGGGTTCTTTGGGTTCAGCTTGTTTGGGACTCTCTGTGCTTCCTGGACTTGTGTGTCTACTTCCTTCAGCAAGTTAAGAAAGTTTTCTGTCATTTTTTCAAATAAGTTTCAGTTTCTTACTGTCTCTCTTCTCCTTTCTGTATCCCCATGATGCAAACGTTGGACCACTTCAAGTTGTCCCCAAGGTTCCTTACAATATCCTCATTTTTTTGAATTCTTTTCTTCTTTTTGGTGTTCTGATTGTTTGTTTTTTGCTTCCTTATACTCCACATTGCTGATTTCATTCTTGGCTTCATTTACTCTACTGGTGATTCCCTGTTAATTATTCTTCATTTCAGTTCATGTGTCCTTCATTTTTGACTGGTCCTTTCTTATTCTGTTGAGGTTCACTAAGTTCATTGAGCATCCTTATAATCAGTGTTTTGAACTCTGCATCTAGTAGTTTGCTCATCTCCATTCTGTTTATTTCTTTTTCTGGAATTTTGTTCCATTCTTCACTTTAGACATGTTTCTTTGTCTCTTCATTAAGGCAGCCTCTCTCTGTATTAGACAGAGCTGCTTCATCCCCCAGGCTTGTTTTAGTGGCCCAATGTAGTAGGTGTTTTATAGGATCCAATGACATAAACTCCTTGATGATCAAAGTTGAGCACTTGATGTGTGCCCTCCATGTGGGCTGTATACACCCTTCTCTTGCAGTTGAGCCTTTTTTGTTGTTGGAATGTCAATGGGAGGGATTTACCCCCAGGCCAACCAGCTTTAAAGACTGGCAGTTAAGCCTTGATTGCTGTTGGTACATCACTGGGAGGGATTTACTCCTAACTAGGCTGATCAACTATAAGGACTAACTGCAACAACTGGCCACTGACTATTGTGGAGGATCAGCTGTGCAGGGTCCCATCCCACTGAGCAGGATTTGCTTCAACAGGGCTCTGATACCTGCTGGGTCTGCACCTTGAAGGTGTCTCTTGTGGAGGTGGTTCAGTGGTGATGCTTCGATATAGTATGAAGGTGCCCACTATGTGCCCAGGAGTTGCAGGCCAAGGTCAGCCACTGACCGTGTTCTGCTCAGGACCACCTGGCATGAGCTACAAAGCAATCTGCCAATAGCTGCTACTTGAGCTGGGCTTGGAGGTGCCCAGGCAAGGCCTGCTGCTGCTAATGCCTGGCTTGGAGCCTCTTAGCGAGAGGTATGGGGTACATTGAAGACAGATACTACATGTTTGAGGGATTTTAAGGAAATCTGAAGCATGAGCCAAGACAGGTCATTTGTATGGAAAAGCCACTGGAAATAGCTTGGGTGGGCCTGAAAGTTGGGTGGGGCAGGGTCTCAGGGAATCACCAGGGTGGGGCCAACAGTGAGTCAGGTTGGTGGAGTCTCAGATATGGTGCCTGCCTATCGGCTCTGTGTGGGGAGAGCTCAGGAAAGCAACAGTGGCCTCTGCCAGCACTTTTGTCTGAGAGAAAGCTGACTCCCCCCGCTCTCATCAGTATGCCAGACAATTCAGTTCCTATCCATGTGTCTCTGGTGCCTTTCAAGCTGCTCCTCCAGTGCTGGATCTTAGAGGAAGTGAGTCTGAATAAGTCAATGTGTGGGCTCTTTAAAAGGAAATGCCTGGGACTCCAACAGCCCTCTGCCTCTCACAGCCTCAATCCCTGCTGGTTTTTTACAGCCAGAACTATGGGGACTTCTCTTTCTGGTACTGCAACCCTGGGCTGAGGAGTCTGGCATTGGGCTGGGATCCCTTGCTCCTCAGGAAGGACCTCTGTAGCTGAGATATCTCTCCCAATTTTTATCTGCCACACATGGGTGTGGGACCAGCCCATTCCCCTTCTAATCCCTCCTAACAGTCTCGATGAATTTTTCTTTAATTGCCTGGTTGTAGGACTTCCATTCAGCCAGATATCAGGTGATTCTGAATGCTGGTTGTTCTATAGTTTAGTTATAATTCTGATGTGTGTTTCATAGTTTTAGAGCATTTCCAAATTTGGTTTTGTTTTCATTTATGGAAAGAATACAAAGGCCCATTTCAGTGACCTTTTGCTATAAACATGCTATAAAAGAAGCTGCCCCGAAACTCAGTGGCTTAAAACAATAATCATTCATTGTCATGAATTTTCAGATTGTCTGGTATTAGCTGGTGTAGAAAGAGCTAACTAGAGTAGGAGGGATTTTTGATAGAGGATTAGTTTTATAAGAGGTCAGTTCATCAGTAAGTTGTGTGTGTGTGTGTGTGTGTGTGCGTGTGTGTGTGTGTGTGTGTGTGTGGTATGATATATATTCTTTCTATGAAGCAAACCTCAACACTATCCAGATTTTGATCCTGGTTCTGTTCCATGCTAACTATGCTACCTTGAACAATATACTTAATCTTTCAATGTCTTTTTTCTTCATCTGTTAAATGGGGATAACCACGACATTCATTGCACTGGTTTTCACGAGGACTGAAGAGATAATTTACCTAGCACATACAGAGTGTTTACCAAATGTTAGCTTTTCTTGTTAGTAAGAGAAAAAGTATCTCTGATTATGATGAAAAAGTAAATAAATGGGGCAGAGAAGGGGGGAAGTCATGGATGTTGGAGAAAGACAGGGTTTGAATTTATCTTTAGTTCTCCAATGAAATAAATCAATGAATCTGGTAGAACCAACATTTTTCTTTATTTAAGAAATATTTATACAGTGTCATTTACTGTGTACCAGACTCTTTTGAAGAACTTTACAAATATGAACTCATTTAATTCTGATATTAACCCTAGGAGATAGATATTGTTAAAATCATTTTATAAATGAGGAAATCCAGACACAGAGAAGTTATGCAACTTCCCTAAGGTCACACAGCTTGTAAGTGGCATAACTGGAATTCAAGTGCATGGGAATGTGGCTGCATAGCCTGTGGTCTTAAGTCTGTGGTGCTTTTCTATTACAGGGAGCAGCCAAAGGATGGCAGGCTGAGGTGGTACATGGTCCTGAATAGAGATATTTAATTTGTGTGCTGTGTTTTGAGGATTTGACTGTTCTTTCCTTCTAAACTTGAAGGTTTGAAGCAGTCCTATTTTCTGTGTCTGTTTTGTCTTACATTCCCTTCTCTAACCAGCTTATTCCAAGATGAGAAAGAGATTCCACGAGAATTAAGTACAGGCTGCTAGAGAATCACTTCACCAAGATGGGAAGCCTTCCTGGGCTTTCTGACATTTCATTCTCTTTTATACGGGTGGGCTGGAGGGATGGCAGTAAGGATTACTCTATCAGGTTGTGTTCGCTCTTCAGCAATGGGGTTTTTATTGCTAACTTCAAGAATAAGGGACTAGTAAAAACAAGCTAGGTTCTATGTCTAACTCAATCCTATAAAATGGGAAACACCATGCTAATAAATCTTCCATACTAAAAATATATACACACAAGCAAAGCATGACGCTTGCAGATCTAATTGAATTGAATTTCACTTTAGTGCTTTTTGCGGGGCGGGGAGCACAGCTGAGGCACAAGGAGCATGTAGTTCTGAAATGCTGTCCTGTGGATCAGCGTTACAGGTGATTGCCCATTTTAGCCCTAATATCGTGATTGGTAATAAACTTAGTCGAAGCTCTCAAATACTCAGCCACATAAGACTGCACTTGTCACAATCAGGCTGGTTAACATGTGCAGTGATGCTCAGTATTTGGAATTACGTGTTTTTATTTGGTTTTGTTTGTATGATGGCTGAAGCAGTTCTCTGTGATCCAACAAAGATAGGGGGGTTTTTTATTAAAAATTTAACACGTATCTCAGCAGTATTTACTTTAATGTGGTAAATCGAGAAATTCTGCTTTTTCTAAATGAGATATGTTGGTAAGATAAACTCAACGCTATAAGATAAATATTAACTTTATAATGAAAACTGCCGAACGCCCCTCTGCTCCACTGTGTCTGTATTTCTCCACAGAGACGGAAACCGTCCCTGCTTCTTGCTCTGCCTTGTGTAAGAAGTAGTGGTTTAGGCTTTAATCCTTAATTATCTGCCCTAGCTCCTTTTATAGGGACATCTCATCCTGTGTGTTCTTCAGCTTCTAATTTTAAAAATATTGAATATGTTTGCTCATGCAAAAGACTAGCTGATTCGAAAGTTACAAAAGTACAACCTGGCACTTTCACATACAAGCATCCATGGAGGAAATGCAAGCTTTAGCAGGCTAAATTCATTAGGGAAAAAGAGAGTTCAAAAGTTCTGAAGTTAAAAAAAAATCTGATAGGAGCTCCGGTGAACACAACCTAAAATCCAATGAGGAAATGTTTGAGTGGAGGTCAAAGGTCACCTGGTATAGTGTTGATAAAGTCCCTGCTCTATCTAGAAAGAAGGAAGATGCACTACTTTTTGCCACAGAGCCTGTCAGTGCCTGGGAACCTTCACACGGTGGAACCAGCCATGCATCCTGTAAGTGGCCTATTCATAACCGCACTACGCAGGCAATGTGCTGCCTAGAAAATGAGGTTGGCTGCCTCTCATAAAATATCATTTTCTTTTCATAATTTACAGGATGTGTTGTCCAAGGAGATGAAGTATTTCATGTTGGTCAGTTTGGACTCTGCACAGGCCTAATATTACGTGGAATGTTTTTAATGGTTGGCTGATAAAACATTGTTTCCTGCGACTCAGCCCTTTTTTGATTAGAAACATCAAGGCTACAAACACAATTTCTTACGTGGTTTCTCTCTCAGGTGGTTACAAATATTATCAGAGACCTAAATAAAGCAACCAAGCAACTACATTTTTATTGCGTACGTTTTAACCTATGAAAAATTCAGGATTGCCCTGGCTGGTGTGGCTCAGTGGGTCGAGTGCTGGCCTGCAAACTAAGAGGGTGCTGGTTCAAGTCCCAGCCAGGGCACATGCCTAGGTTGCAGGCCAGGTCCCCAGTTAAGGGTGTGCAAGAGGCAACCGATCAATGTGTTTCTTGCACATTGATGTTTCTCTCCCTTTCTCCCTCCCTTTTTCTCTCTCTAAAAATGAATAAGTAAAATCATCAAAAAAAATCAGAATTAAAGATGTGGTTTTTGCTTTTAAGAGGCTGATAGTCTTGGAAGCAGTAGATGAATTCACTGTGAAAATTGTGTTAATCAACAGATTTCATCAATTTTCTCATACCATTTGTAGAGGATCATATAAGAGATAAATAAGTTTTTAGTTTTCCCTTGATGTTCATGCATGTTGAGTTACCAGCCGGGACCTGGGGGTGTAAGGAGTAGAGGTGAAATGCATGAGCATTTACAGCTCTCCAATGTGTGCAAGAGAGACAAGAAAGTTTCTCTTATAAAAAATAACGCGTATTTTCAAAGCATATGGGTGCTTGGATTATATCTGTTCTTTGAGATTTGCAAGGCAAAATGAGTGACACAATCAAGTTGGTAAATAATCTGTGTAAAGGAATTGCAGAAATTCTATTTGGCACCCTGCATGTGCTTGGCCTTGACCTCCTTGGACACATCGCATGCTCTCTGTGTCCAGGCTGTTCACTTCCCCTTCCAGGGCAGGGCAAACGCTGGCAAGTTTTCTCATGTGTTTCCATCCCAGGCCCAGAAGAGTTATGACAAGAGTGGTTGGGGGTCTCAGTCAGATGGATACAGGAGGACACTCCTATTATTGTGCCTGTGCTGGATTTTCGGTGGGGACAGAGAGTGAGGAGATTTGGACTTCCAGAGAAGGCTGCTGAATGGTGGCTGGAATGCTGGGAGAGAGCTGGGCACACGCACAGGAGATGTGGAGGATCCTCATACTGCTGATCATCCTTTACTGTGGTTTATGTTTATGTTTCTGCCCTCCCTACCATACCCTGAGCTTTCCTCGGGAAAATCTATTTGTCATTTTTTCTTTCAGATTTTATTTATTTATTTTTATTTATTGATGTTTTAGAATTTTTAGATCATAGTTTTAAATTAATTAATTAATTTTTAGAGAGAGGGGAAGAGTGGGAGAAAGAGAAACATCAATGTGTGGTTGCCTCTCGTGTGTCTCTTCCTGGGGACTGGGCCTGCAACCCAGGTATGTGCCCTCACTGGGAATCAAACCAGCGACCCTTTGGTTTGCAGGCCAGGGCTCAATCCACTGAACCACACCAGCCAGGAGGTATTTTGTCATTTTATAGGTAAAAAAAATTGGTCCAATATCAGCAGGTTGAAATGGAATAAAATGCACTGCTTGAGCTGGAGACAGATTGAATATTTCCCACATCTGCGTTTGCCTTCCCTCCAGCAGTGTGACCCTGGACAAGTCTCTTAGTCTGGATGAGCCTTACCTTCTACACTTATAAAATGGAGCAAACATGCACTCCCTCATAGGGCTGCTGGGAATATTAATAAATAATGCCTATGTATTTGTGCCTGGCATGTAATAAATACACTCTAAGTGGTGTCTACGATGTTTCTTATTTATCGTTCCCATTTCTGAGTCTAGCACCATCCATGCTTATACCAGGCCCTCAATAATGATTATTGACTAAAAAATAGCCACATTGCAGTCTATGGTTATGATAAATGCCTAAGAAATTCTTGCTGCATGAGTGAGAAGTTCTTGCCCCAGACTAAACTGCCCAGGGAACCACCTGGGAGTTACTCATCTTGGAGTCAGCCCTGAGAAATCTAGCCCGCGGGAGCTCCACTTCAAACAAGGATTCTGGGGGAAAGCGAATCCACAGTGAACGTGAAGCAGAGGCAAAATACGTTGTTTCTTATTAGGCCCTCTGTTTGATTTTCATTAGGCATCCTGCCTGATTCTTATTAGGACTGCCCTGATTTCGTTTAGGTCCTGGTCATTTAGGGTCAGTGCTCATGTGCTATATAATGATGTCATTATTTGACTTTATTACATATATGATGTAGGTAATGATTCAGGGTTTATTCCTGAAAATAATCCTAAGCACCTAATGCTGATTGGTTTAATGATACAAAAACTAATTTGGAAAGAATGGAAGGTTTCCTGGGGCACAGCTGATGATGTGAATGTGAACAGCCTTCATTTCCCACATTTAAAGAATGGAAACAAAATGCAATTACGTGTTCTTCGATGAGGTGTTTTCTTTGAAATGGTAGAACCTGGAAACGTTCCACATGAGAAAGGTGGAAAAATTTCAGTGACTGTGCCAAGATCAGTTTTCCTTTTTTATTTCCTTTATTATTGTTATATTTCTTCTTGGCTATAAACATACACTTTCTCATTTTTTTCTCTCGTTCTTTTAATATGAAAACCTAATGGGGAGACTGATGAGATTGGCCATGTCTGTGAAATGAAAATGAACTTTGTAATTTTGTTTATCAGCTTGGGGTCAATGACATAGAAATTCTGTGAGTTATAAATGTAAATATGAACATGAATTCCATGTGCTGATTTCGTTCATGCAGAAGGCAGGCCCATTCCCACTCCCAGCCGTCACCCACCCCCTGTCGCTGAACAGTTAGCTAGTTAAATAAGCCACCGTGGGGTTCTTCGTGTCATTTTTTTTTCTTTTTTGGCTTGGCACCTTGTGGTGCTTATCCAAGCTCTTTAAGAGAGATTTGTGCTTGGATCAGATTCTTGGGGTACATTAAGAAACGTGAGAAACTGGCCATTTCTTCCTTTTAATGCTTCTCCTTAGTATGGGATAGGCTAGGAGAGCACACGAAATGGTCACTCCTCATGATGCCTGACATCTACCCACTCATTCATTTACTTCTTGCAGGTACATACTCTTGTCACTTCTACTGATGTGGTTTTATTCTCATCATTTCTTTGTTCTTGAACTTTTTTTCTTGTGGATGGCGTCCCCATCAAGTTTAACTTTGCGCCTGGAAGGGGAGGCTGTAAATATAACATAAACACAGGAACACTGTAGGCGAAGGTTCCTCAGTTCCCTTCTTGCCTCTCCTGCAACGCACTCTGCACGTTTTCTGCCCTTTACCAGATGCCAGAATAACCTGTTTCCTCAGCTTCATCATTTCCCTCCTCACTGGTTTCTACACTTGGCATTTCATCTCTACTTGTGGTTGTCAAAAATGTAGTCTTGTCCCATTTTTGGATCTGTTCTTAAATGCTGTGGGGCAGGAAGCCAAAGAACAAAGTAAGCCTAAGAGAGAGAAAGCGGAGCAGAGTCAGGGCAGTGGAATTCAAGCCCTGACCTTGTTGATTTGCTGGACATCCTGGGGCTAGCCCTGACCACTCGTAGTCCTCACGTGTAACATGAGGAGCTCAAAATGATGCGTCCAGGGTCATTTTCACAGCAGATTAGATAATTTCCTCACTTATGAAATGGCCACACTAATAAGGCTTGCCTTACAGAATGCAGACTCAGGGTTAAATTGGATTGCGTGTATGCTTTACATGGAGCCTGTCATTGAGTAAGGTCTCACAAACTCAGTAATAGGAAAACCCTGCAGTAGAACTAATTGGATAGATCCCTCTGTCTAGCTCCTGTTCTCAATTAAAATTATTTTCTTCTATGGGAGAGCGTGAGGGCGAGCACAATGGGGCTCAGTAGGGGTGGGAATGGGGGAAGAGCTCGCAGGAAGGTTCCTGAGAGGGTAGGTCCCTGTGTCCTTTGTATTCTTCCAGCCCAATGGCCTTGAATTAGATCCACAAAATGGTTTCCAACTAAGCGGCAGAGTTCTTGAGTCACTCACTGCCACCTGTCCTGGGGCTTTCAACCAGCCAACGTCCGTAGAGCAGAACCAATGTGTAAGGCAGAATGGACACCTCTTCGCAGACAGCAGCCAATGGCAGCTTGAAGGAGTTGGATCCGAATTACGCAGCCAAACGCCGGAACAACCCTGCTAGCTGTGCAGGTTCCAACCAGTCACTTGGTTCACTTGCGATAACACGGTCCTGCACTTTATAAATTTGAAGTTTTTACACCCCATTTATCCTATTTAGTGTATTTCTTGGTGAAATATTCCTACTAAAAGAGAAAGTTGTTACAAATTTCCCACATCTAAGGCCCTAAGTATAGATACCCTCTTTTTTAATGTCAATGCCTAGTTTCTCAGATTTAGAATCACTCAAGGCTATTTTGGTTCCAAGTAATAGAAGTCTAACTCAAACTGGCTTATATCTTAAAAAGAGCTTATTAGCTGAAATATTTGAAAAGTCAGGCGTAACTACATTTAGGAACTCACAAAAAGACCAGCAGCGCTTGGTCTTTTTCTTTTGTTCACCACCATACTCTATGAGCTTCAAATCTAGCAGATGCAGAACTTCTCTTTCATGATTGTGTCTCACTGTAGTGACTTGGGTCATATGACTTTTATCACCCAGTTAGTTTGTCCAGCAAGATGGAATATATCGATTGTTCAGTCCAGTTACTGTCTCACTCCTACAGGGACAGGCTGGCATTCCTAAAGGAAAGAGGATTTTTTTAAAAACCACAGCCCTCTGCAGAAGGAAGAATGAATACTGGGCAGGTAACAGCAACAGATGCCCATCTCTTTACTGAAATTTGGAGCTGAAAAAAGAAAAAAATGCTCGTAATTGTGCTGTTGAATATTCAGAGTAAATCCTAGTTTCTAGGTTGAATGCCCTGCAGGTGCCAACATTTAAAGTGATAATCACAAACATGGCAACACGCTCATGGTGATGACAGTTGGAAAATGTAGACTACAAATTTTATGTTGACTGCAGTCACAGTTACAGGAAGGAAGGGAAGTTTAAAGTATGGAAATAGTTATTGTAGGTCAAATTAGAATGTTTATAGAGATGTTTCCCTTTAAAAATGTCTTTATCTACATGGTTTCAGAAAAAGAAAAGGGTAAGTGGTGAATGAATGAAAGTTGATCTCATTAAGTAGGAATGTGTGTGTGTAGTTCGTCTTGACATCATGGCAACTGCTTGCAGCCTATGAGAGTAGCTTCAAGAAAGATTCTTGTGTCCTTCATAGTGTGGTGCCTGGGTCAGAGGTTCCACTTTCTCTTTTACTGAAGACCAGCCCTGCATTTCACTGACTTTATACGTTACCAAGATATTACACTTTTATTCAGTCTTACTAGACATTGACCCTTCACATTTTCTAACCTTGCTATCCCTCACTTTGATTTCTGTTTTCTCCCACAGCATAGAACTAAATTATCCAATCTCTTCTCTCTACCCTTGCTTCAAGGTTGCACTACTCAGTTATGAGTCCTGTTTTAGGAGCAGGTGGGGTAGGCAACTCAGGATCAGAGCGGCAACCCAGCAATGCCAAGTTCCCGGGCTCTACATTTTTCTACCCTGCTATCCTAATTTAAGAGTTATATTTGAAAGCCTGCTTATTATTATGTTTTGATCATTTGGCCATTTATTTAGGGTTCCTGATATTACCTATTCCCAAGGGAAAAAAGTATAATTCAACTGATTGGAATGGTAAATTATTCCAATATTTAAAAATTACATTTCTAAGATATTTTTCTTTATTTTCAAGTTAATTTTGTAGCGTGAGCTATGCATTTTTTCTTTCTGTTCTCTCTGCTAGAGGGGAAGAAGAGTGTACTATTGTTATTTATGGGAGAGTTCTCAATGTTTGTGGCTCAATCTAATATAAATAAGGTCTAATCACAGTGTTGTAGCTGGTGACTCCATAAATGGTATTTGTTACAGAGATAGTGGTAGGAGTTGAATCAAATTTAGGAAAATACAAGGTCTACTTTGCAGTTCCAATACGCAAAGCTTGTATATAGTTCAATCCAAGTTACACAGGATAGTTCCCCCTGGCTCTAGGCCAGACGAAGGAACATTTACTGGTAAGTCACTTGTAGCAAATTGGAAGGGGCAGAGGATCCCTGCAAAAGAGAGAAGATGCATGCCGTTTCGGATGCAAACCTCGAGTGGCAGATGAGAGCCTCAATGAGATACTCCTCTTTGTCCCTGAAGCTAAAGAGTTCTGTAAGATTTTCTCAGTCCAGCAGTATCAGGGGCAGTTATTTTAGGGATTATTTATGTGCATCTATACTGAAGGAATGACAGAAGGAGGTGAAATTTTTATAGTTCTTGCACTGTAGACTCATCAGTTTGAATTAACACAGAAGTAACAGAGGAAATGCAGTTAGTAACTCTGGGTGGTTCAGGGAGAAAAATTATGCTTAAATATTGAGCATTTGCAGACAGAGAGCTGTCCAGCATGAGATGAGGAAGACAAATGTGCCAGATGAAGAAGTGAGCGCAGGACTTGGAAAAAAGGGGACCAGGGCCCGGACAGAGATACAGCCTGAGTGTCTGCTGGCTCGTACCTCCCTAGTTGCCCAGGAATGAAGGGTTGGTAATTAACCCTGAACCCACCTGCAGTGATGCTTGGGTGGGCTTGTAATTATAGAGATACTTAAAATGAACTGTTAGGTAAGCTCTTTGTGGGTTTTTGTTTTAAATGACTTTATAGGTTTTCTCTTAAAGTTCTGTTTTGAACAACATGTGCTCTACAGATAAGCTCAACTTAAATTCACAGTTAATATCCAGGTGCATGCTCACACTGCACCCTTCTGTCCCTGCACAGGACTTTTCAGTTTACTGACGTACATCAGTGATCGGAGGCCGAAGTTGAGAGTCAGAACAATGATTGAGTGAAACTGCATAAACAATTATTAATAACAAGTCCACAAGCTTAGTTGCAGGGGTGTATCGAGACATAGACTTAGGCACACAAGGACAAGGGACTGATGATGGGCCTGGATGAGGCACCGAGGTGATGGAAACTGAGAGCCTCTTTCCTTGTCACCTCTCTGTATCCACCAGGCCTGCTCAAGAAGAGGTGTGAAAAGTGGAAGAAGGGGGGCCCAGAGAAAAGTATCCTCTCCCTCCCTTCTAAACCTTTGATTTGTTGAGTAGAGAGCTTTCCCCCAATCTCTTGTTTTATCTGTAAACAACCCCAAAACACAGACTGAATGAAAATAATTAATTTCATATGACAGATGAAGAACTAGGCCTCAAGAAAATTTAGTGATGTGCCTAAGATTAAGTTTAGATTGGAACTTGGATCTTCCGTCTCCTAATATGTTTCTGTTTTCACTGGAGCATCTTATTCATGTGTATTACTTGACATTGAACTACTCTTTCTGTTACTTTGTGGTATTAATGTCTATTAGAAGGAAATTGGAATCTGGTCAGTGGAGCAGTATAGGATTAGAAATCAAACAATATATATCTAATTAATTCAATGAATACTTGATTAATATTTGGCAGTTGCATTTTCATTACAATATAATTAATTAGAATTTCTAGATAATCAACCTCACACAGTTGCCATGAGAATGAAATGCGATAATGTACGTGAAAGTGTCTACCACAGTGACTGGCAGAAGGGACTCAATTAGTTGAATATGAACCTTATCAAGACTGGTTTTCATGAGGATTTCTTTGAGGCAAAGTTTACTCTGTGGTAGAAAACTGGAAATGGGGAAGTGCCATTTAATACCGTCATTTGTTAGCAACTGATTCCTGAAAAGTGAATCTCATGGTTTCAGTTTGAAGTTTCTACCTTCATACCTCACTAATCACCTGACATCAGCATCTCCAAACTATGATTTTTATTCTTCCCATGTAACTTTTGGGAAATTCTCTTGTCTTCTTCCCCAACTTATTCACAGGCACATGTCTCCTAAACTCTGAGGCAATGGGCAGCAGGAAGCTTGTCACAGGCTAATCCCCTGAACTCACCATCCCCAAAGGCCCCTTTTCTCTGCCTTCCCAGTGAGCTAAGGCAGCCCAGCCTTGACTTTGCTCTTGCTTCTTCTATGCTAGGCCCTTCCTTGTTTCATTGGCCTCAGCTTTAATAACAGTATCTTCATTGTCACCTGGACTCATGTTATGAAATCTTTCCTACATGAAGTCAAGAACCCACAAGCTACAGCTGGCCCTAGGCAGGCCCACTCAAGGCCAGGACCCTGTTCGGTAAAATTAATTTGAATAATCTCCTTCAAATCCCACTTTTAATATGTTAAGACTGTGATTAAAAATTTTCCAGGCTTCCAGGTCTCTTGCTGCAGCGATGCGAGTGGGAGTCAGGATCTCGATTTAGCAGCCAAGGCCAAGGGACTGTTTTAAGAAAATGGCAGACAAACCGGACATGGGGGAAATTGCCAGCTTCGATAAGGCTAAGCTGAAGAAGACGGAGACGCAGGAGAAGAACACCCTGCCGACCAAAGAGACCATTGAGCAGGAGAAGCGGAGTGAAATTTCTTAAGAACCTGGAGGATTCCCCACCCCCAGCATCTTTGGGACCCGAGTCGTGATGTGGAGAAAAGCTACCTGCAAAATGGA
Organism: Macrotus californicus; assembly: GCA_007922815.1. Lineage (NCBI taxonomy): Eukaryota > Metazoa > Chordata > Mammalia > Chiroptera > Phyllostomidae > Macrotus > Macrotus californicus. Next base: position 5,831 of record VMDR010014248.1, on the reverse strand, counting down.
CACGAGCGACAAACTGCACTGTGAACCCAGATATTCCGCGCCCATGCCATCGGCCGTGGGTCTCGGAGGGGACCCCTCCCCATTCGAACTGCCAAATTTTCCGGTTTGCCCTGGGATACTGTAGAAAACTATTTGTATGATTAATAAAAATAAAACACGCCTCGTGGCAAAAAAAAAAAATTTTCCAGGCTTCCCAATACCTCATGCACCAAGTCTAATGTCCTCTTAATTGTCAATTACCTTTATAATGTAGACTCTCCCAATTTTTCTAAACACTGTCTCAAGTCTCCCTTCATCTAGAAGCTTGAGAATACAAGCCTACATTTAGTTTCTTTTTTCTTTTTCTTTTGTGTTGAGTGTTTACTTAACACTCTTTTATATTGCTTAAGAATTGATTCTTTTCTTCCTCCCACTTTATTAAGGTATTATTGACAAATAAAAATTGTACGTAGTTAAGGTGTACAACTTGATGTTTTGATATATGTATGTATTGTGAAATCCCACAATCAAGCTAATTAACATTTCCATCACTTTACATAATTAGCATTTTTTAAAATCCTCACCTGAGGATACTTTTTTTTATTGACTTGAGAGAGAAAGAGAGAGAAAGAGAGAGAGAGAGAGAGAAAAGGCGAGAGAGAAGAGAGGGAAAGAGAGAGAAACATTGATCATTGCCTCCCATGAATACCCTGACCGGGAATCAAACCTACAACCTAGGTATGTGCCCTGACAGGGAATCAAATCTGCAAGCTTTTTGGTGTGTAGGATAATGCTTTACTCAGCTGAACCACCCAGCCTGGGCCATAATTACTATTTTTAAAAACCCTGCTCTCTGAGTAAATTTCAAGTATACAATACAATACTGTTAACTATAGTCACAGTAATCTCCAGAATTTACTCATCTTGCATAACTGAAAGTGAGTACTTTTTGATTAACATCTCGCCACTTTTCCCTCTTTCCAGCCCCTGGCAACCACCATTCGAGATCATACAGTATTTGCATTTTTGTGGCTGGCTTACTGCATTTAGCATAATGTTCTCCAAGTTCATCCATGTCGTTACGAATGGCAGCATTTCCTTTTTTTAAAAGCTGAATAATATTCCATTGTGTGTGCATGGGTGTGCATGCTGTGGGTGCACCACATCTTTATTCTCCTGTCAGTGGACATTTGGGTTGTTCCCATGTCTTGGTCATTGTTAATAAGGCTACAGTATACATGAGACTGCCAATATCTCTTTGAGATTCTGATTTCATTTCCTTTAGACATACACTTAGAAGTGGGATTGCTGGACCATAAGGTAGTCTCCTATTTTTAATTTTTGGAGGAACCTCCATACTGTTTTCCATCATGGCTGTACACATTTACATTGTTAACCTAAAAATAAAAGGCCAAAGTGAGAGGCAAGCAGTGTTTACTAGGGGCAGAAGAGTAGCTATCTGGGAAGCACTGAGCCAGCAGGTAGTTGGTAGCTCCCAGATTAGAGCTACCACAGAGCTCCGAGTTGGAGGCAAAGACAGGGGTCTGTGGCAAAGAGAAGGGGATAATTACAGGATTCGAAGAGAGGAGTTTTTATAGGTGCAGATAAGCTAGCGTAGCCAGGCTAGTTCTAAAGAGTCTTTAACATAAACAAACAGCTGTTTGAAGCACAGTGCTGCTTTGGGCCCAGGCCAGAGGTTATTTTCCCTGGGTCTGCCATTTCAAAAGTTCAAGGAGGAGGGCACGGAAGGCAGTTTCTCTGGGATGACAGCTCCAACTCCATTTTTGAGAGGCTTTGTTTATGTTATTATTTTTTGTTTACAACACTCCCACCAACAGTTTACAAAGTTTGCTTTTTCTCCACGTTCTCATCAGCACTTGTCTTGTGTCTTTTTGATGATGGTTGGTTATAGAGTTGCTTTTTCTTTTCTTGTCTGCTTTTCCATCTCAATTATAAGCATCTTTAAGGTAGAATTCTCGTTGTTACACTTTACTTTTGAGTTTCTAACATAGCCTAAACCAGTCCTCAACAGGTAGTAGTAGCTCAAAAGATATTTCCTGAATTGATGGCATTGACATACTTTACTAATGGGGTTTGGTTTTGGGGTGTCTGTAGTGAACCCGCACAGACCTGTCATGGGGCGGTGGCAAACACAGAAAAGCTGCTGAACGCCTCACTCCTTCAGGGAAAATAAAATGCTTTTTACATAATTTGTATATACTTTTAAATTATGGTTTTTATACAGCTTCCTTAAATATTTTAAAAATATCTCTGGGCTTTTTAAAAGAATTGCAGCACATTCTGCTTAACACTAATGTATTATCAATTGTGTAATTTTTATTGCTGGGGAAGACATTATACAATCTTTTGAGAATTAGAGATAACCCAAGGGCATAATTTAAAATAAACATATTTTGGGTTTAAAATGGGAAAAAATGCCAATCTCTGTTGATACTTGAAAAGGAGAGTGTGCCCCAGATAGTCAGTTTTGTCAGAAGCTATGTAGAAACCTTACCATGGTGTGATGTTTGGTGAAATTTCTGTCATTGGTCTTTTTCATGAATATTTATTCAAGTCCCAATGGAAATCATTGCTCATCTGAAAGGGAGTTAACAATGCTTAATAGCCTCTTCTGATTTGATTGATGTTTTTGTCACTTTCCCTGAAGTAAATAGGTTCCATTAGCATACCAAATATGCTATCTGTCCTTTTACCTCTATAGATGCTTAACTGACCACTCACTTAAGATTTAAATATCCCACCTAGGGTTTTGTTGTCAGCTCAGGGTCAATCTTTTCAGGGAGGTAAAAAAGAGCTTTAACTATTTAGTTGGTGAGTAGTTCCAAAATGGGGGAAAAATTGTTTTCTTTATAATACAATTTATTCCATTTAGACCACTTATTTACTCTGCTTTCAAAGTGTGTATGATCCTGAAATAGTTGTGATTATTGAAATCAGTATGTATTGAGCAAAAAGGTATTAAAAAAATTGAGATGATTGGGAAGTGGTTAAATTGTTCAGAACAAGAATCTTGAATCAAAGGGATGAAATAATTTTTGAAACTAAAGAATGGCACGCAGAAGTCATTGTGTGAGTGAAAGACCCATTCATTCTTAACCTTCTAGGGTGTAAATAAATCCCAGAGAGACATGTGTGGAGTTGTGGTTTCTTTTTTAGGCCACCAGAGTTTATAGTTAATTAAAGGGAGTGGAGTGGCTTGGAAGAAATCACCTCTGAGACAGCTCTACTACTTCCAAGGCACTTGGGTACCATCAGATGTGTTCAGGTCCAATAAGAAATCAGAAGTGTGCCATACCACCAATTTAATATGCAGTCATTCCTCAGTATCCTTGAGTTCCAGGGGCACTGGGGATATAAAATTTGAAAATGTTCAAGTCCCTTAGTAAGCCCTACATATTTTTGATCGATAGTTGGTTGAACCCTTGAATGTTGAACTCATGGATACAGAGGGCTGGCTGTATTTCACTTCATTCCCCCACAAATTCTTTTTCTTATTAGATTTTATGGAGAATCTGAGTATTTTTGCTGTCCTCACACATTTGTGATCCCTGTCCATAATACAGTGGCCAGGAGGGGCCTGTGGATGAGATCAGGGGAGGAAAGATGGGCCCAAGACAGCACTGGTAGGATAGATAAGCTTTTGATGGATCTGATGCTTTTTGATGTGGAGAAACAAGGTTAAGTTCATTTATTTGAACAATTGCTTTTTTAAATGTTCAATAATGTAACAAAACTCTTAAAATGTCTCAAGGCTGTTGATCTGAGTAAGTTTTGAATTATAATGAAGTAAAATGGTCTGTAGAAAAAATAACTCCATGCTCCAAGTTGGAAGCCTTTGACTTCCATTTTGATGCTTCAATGTAGACACTCTCAGAGGTTTTTTTTTTTTTTAGAGAAAAAAGAAAAAAAGTTGTGAGAATGATTCCGTGAGATAATGTAGTATGTGAAAAAACGCTATAAATGATAAATCACAGAAAGACTACTGTTGAAATGAATTTCGAGGCCCAAGATGGAGCCTTTCCTGCCTGGAATGCTGTGTCAGAAAGCTGACTCTTAGGTGCCTTTCCCAGCCCTGTGACTGCTCTGCTTCACCAGAAACACTTCTATCCAGTCAGCCAGTCCCCAAGTACCAAGCCAGCTCTGCTCTGTGTATGGATTTCCTTGTTCCTTCCCACCCAGAGTCGACTGTGTGGCCCCAGTGAAGCAAAAATTTTCTGTTTTTCTCCTCCTTGTTCTTGATTCTTTATCTTATAAAAGATTCCTGCCTTCTGCCCCATTTTGCCTTTCTCTGAACGGGAACTGTTGGCTTCATGAATTGTTAAAAAAAGTTTGTTTGCATCCCCTAAGTTGTCTTCTTTAAGTCATTTTAACACTATTATTTAAAAAAGTTCTTTATTTTGAAATAATAAATAATTTCTGATTTACAGAAAAGTTGTATAAATTAGAACAAAGAATTCTACTATACTTTTCATCTTGATTCCAAAATGTTAAAATTTTATTACATTTGCTTAATCATTCTCTTTCTTCTCTGTCTGTCTCTCTGTATCTCTGTTTCCCTCTCTATGGAAGTTTTTTTCCAACCATCTGAAAATAAGTTGTAGACATAATGCTTCTTTCCCCCTAAATACTTAAGTATGTATTTCCTAAAATAAAATAACATTATCTTACATAGTCACAGTACACAATAAGAAAATTAACAGTCAATACAGTAATGTAATAGGCAGTTAGATAGACATGAGCAGTTAGGTAGACATGAGCAGAGTAGGTACAGAAGGCCACCAGAGCAGAAAGCCCTGGGTGCCTAGCAACAGACAATTGTAGTGTGGGACCTTACCTTCCAGTGTGAACTTTCCTCCCCTAGCATATCACTGGTCCTGCGGTTCAGACCTTTCCTTCACTGGCAGGTTGCTAGTCACGTGGTAGACCTCCTTAAAGGAGGAACAAAGAACCTGGAGAACAGCCTCATGTGACTTCCAGGCAAGCCCTTGCACAACCACTCCACTAAGCATTAAGCCCTAGAGATAACATCTAGGGTTCAGTTGTGTTTCAGCTCCAGGCCCAGAAACGCAGCCAGGCCACGAAAGACGAAGCCATGACTAACATCAGGACCAGCTTTGATGACTAATGACTCCCTCCCTGGCACTGACCAATCAGTAAAGACCATGATTCTGAAAGGACACACCTGGAAAGCTAATGAATATTCCATTAAGATCCTCCCCTGAGACCTCCAGATAAAAACTCTTAAGACAAAGGACTCAGTGTGGCACACTCTCTCTCTTCCACTCCCTCTCCCCCCACCCCCTTTCTGGAACACACCTGCATTTTTTCCCCTCTACTTCCCCCAGGCACATACATCCTTGCTTTCTTTTCCCTGAGTTCCAAGAGCCCTTCTTTTGCCTCTGTAACTTGTTTCCTGAGCCCACACAGCCCAGCTGGCTCACTTCCTCTACCTCTGTGACTTTCTAATAAACTTTTGCTTGTATGTGAGTCTTGGCTCTGAATTCTTTCTTAGCCAGAACTCAAGGACTGAGGTTGCTGAACTGAGGTCCAATTTTCAGTAACATTTTGGTGCTATTTCACCGCTAACAATATTATTCTCTTACTATGGAGCTTATTCACATTTCACCAACTTCTTTTTAATGTTGAGACTTACTATTGAATGGCCAACAATTTTAGTAAATGTACATTGGAGCACATCTGATTCCTAGGAGTCATAGAATGTGGGAAGGAAAAATAATAAAGAAAAAGTGAAGTAGTTTTATCTCTGAATGGAAATGCTCTTTTAAAAAAATCTTCGTTCTAAAAATAATGTCTCCATCTTTGCATGAATT
>VMDR010014247.1:0-23805 GCA_007922815.1 Macrotus californicus | reverse complement strand
GATCTTAAAATTGTCAAATTAAGCTGGGTTCATTGATAGTGCTGTTCAGGTCTTCTGTACCTTTCTTAGTTTTCTGTCATCTTATTCTATCAGTTACTGAGAGAAACTGATAAAAGTTCCATCTGTGATTGTGGATTTGTCCATTTCTCCCTCTAGTTCTCTCAACTTTTGTTTTACATGTTTTCAGGCTCTGCTGTTGGGTGAATATATACTTCACATTACTTCATTTTCCTTTTGAATGGACACCTTTAGCATTAGAAATGTCCTTTATCTCTAGTAATGCTTGTCTTTTTTTAAAAAAAATTATTTATTTCTTTTTAGAGAAAGGGGAAGGGGTGGATAAAAAGAGGGAGAGGAAAACATTGATCAGTTGCCTCTCATATACCCTCAACACCGGGTACCTGGCCCACAACCCAGGCATGTGCCCTGACCAGGAATTGAACCATCGACCTTCCAGTTTGTGGGACAGTGCCAAACCCACTGAGCCATAGCATGCAGGGCCAGTAATACTTGTCTTAAAGTCCACTTTGTTGGTCTTCTTAGGATTAGAATTTGCACAGTAAATCTTTCTCCATCCTTTTACTTTGATCCTATGTGTGTCCTTACACGTGTATCTCTTGTAAACAGCATATAGTCAGGACTTGTTAGACAGTCTTGGCCTTTAAATTGAAGTATTTGGTCTATTTACATTTAATGCCGTTATGGGTGAAGTTGATTTAAGGAGGCAGATTCTATAAAGGTCCATTCTCCTGGTGTCCTAGCTCCAGCCTGAGCTTTGTGTTGCTGTAGGCCTGGGAGCCAGGAGACCAGTCTGTGGCCTCCCTTCTCAATTTCCATGTCAGCTTCACTTTGTCTAGGGTGGTCTTCTTGAATGGCAAGTGGTGATTTACTGATTTTTAGGTAACCCTAAGAAGAGGAGGAGAAAGATGGGATATAAACAAAATGTTGATTCCAGATACTTACTAGTTCACTGTTCAAATATTTGACCTTGTTCATAGGACATCTGCAAAACCAATGAAAACCCTTTCTACACTCCTTATCCTCGGCTGACGTTTCTCTTTCATGAGTTTGCTGAGAAATGTGAAATTGCATATAGACCCAACTACTTTTATGTATTTTTGGTCTTGCATTCCTCTTACCTGACTCTTTTTGGTTTCCAGAGAATAGATGAAATCATGAAGAGAACAAGGAAGAGCGATGTGTCTCCAGAAGTGAAGGTAGGCATTCAGAATACCATTTTCATACTTCGTGGGCTGAGTGGCAGAATACATTCAGTGGCATTGTCGATCTCGGAGAGGAAGGGCCAGACAAAATGGACCCTTCCTGCTTTGTTCCCGGCTACATTAAGGAGGTTGTAGGTGCCTGAAAAGAGATGGGGTGGTAATTACAAATTTCCTCAGAGAAATAGGGGTGGGGATGCAGGAGGGACACACATTAGTCATCAATGAGAAAGAGAACGGTGACATATTAATATGGGAAACACAGCTGCCTTGTAATAAGCTCAGAAGACTCAAAGAATTCCACGGAGCAGGCAGATGGCCCAGCATGGTTCCAAATAGCTTCTGATGCTTTTCAAAATCATGTCTTTCTATGTAAGTCACTCTTCCCTCTATTTGTTTTTAGAAAGAAGACCTGAAAATGGAGCTTCAGCCTGCTGTGTGTGTAGAAAATAAGACAAAAGAAGTTGTCCCAAACAAAATAGGTGAGTGTGAGGTTTGGTTCTTGGGTCCCTCCTTTAAGCAGGGGAGGGCTCGACACACTTCCTACAGGGGACAAACACCGTGGGTCCTAGGAGCGTGTCTGCTGGAGGGGGCCTGTGCACTTTCCCTTCCCTGGTGGAGTCTCCATCTCCAGCACAGGTCTGCCAGGTCCATGTGGAAAGCGCTGGGTTCCCCCGTTATTCTAGTAATCCCAGTGCAGGAGCCAGCTGGCTGCTGGCCCTTGCTGCTTTCCAGGGAGCTTAAGTGCTGGGCAGGTTCCATTAAGAGCTGACTGCCCTGGCCAGTGTGGCTCAGTTGGTTGGAGCGTCATCCTGTGCACCAAAAGGTTGGGGGTTCTATTCCCAGTCAGGGCACACACCTGGGTTGTGGGTTTGATCCTCACTCAGGGTGTGTGTGGGAGGCGACCAATTGATGTTTTTCTTTCATATCGATATTTCTATCTCTCCCTTCCTTTCTCTCTAAAATTAACAAACATATTTTTTAAAAAAGAACTGGGTACTGTTCTATGGTGGTTTCTCCTGCCTTCCACACTGCTGGGTAGTCCAGCTCTCTGGCATGTACACTTAAAACTCGATAGGTTGGAATATTTCACGGCAGCCAAAGTCAGAAAAGGTGTATCCATCTCAGAGTCACTCCTCATATTTCTCCTTTGTCTCGTAGCTCAAGAACCTGCTACCAGAGCCTGGGGACATGTACAGTGTACGACACCAAGTCCCCTGGCTGGGTCGCGGGCCCTGCCACACAAACACTGGCAATGCCATTTGTCCCCCCTTCCCCTCTGTCAAAGTGATTGCCTGGGATTCTTTTTGCACAGGATGTTGCACTATTGGTAAAGCCGAGGATTAAATTAATTGAGTACATATATATATTTCTTCTGTCGCTCCATTGTTTTAGATATTTCATGATTAACAGAATGGCTTTGTGTTCTCAATCAGAAATCAATGGATTGAGCACTTGCCAGGAAGTCAATAGTGTGGAGCGTGCTCCCCCAGAAACTTTCCCCGGAGATGCTTTCTCCAATGCGCTTAAACCAGTTGGGGGACCTGTTCATCTGGACACCCTTGATGGGAAATCGAACAGTCTGGAGCACTCAACTGAAGAGGTTCAGTCTATGGATGTCAGGTAAGTTGGTTTCTTTTGCATTTGAGCCTCATCTCTTCTCCATATACTTTCCCTGCCTTATAGTTGATCTCTTTGTTTTCTACACACCCAGATCACCTCCATTAGGTTCGGTTGCCATTCAGGAAAGCTGGCAGTGGTATATTAGTGTCTTGGGTCAGGCTCCTTAGAAGCAGAGCCTGGGGTCAGGGAGTCTAGAGCCTGGGATTTATCTGAGAGAGTTCACAGGGGTAAGTGGAAGGAGCAGGGAACGGGATGGGGCAGGGAAAGTCACTAGGCAAGGATGTAGTCCCAGCTGGTTCCACAGGAGCCCTGGAGGATGAATATCAATCAGAGATTGGCTTGAATGAGATAAGGGAGACAGCCTTCATGCCACTGTTATCTGTCAGTCATCAGCTGTGGGCCACTTGGGGTGTGGGGGAAGGAGCAGGATACAGGTGTAATGTCTATGGGCATGGGGCTCCTGTCAGCTGAAGGCAGTTGTCAGAAAAAGGGTGGTAGCCCCTAATCCTTAGTTGCCAAGCCCTCTCTGCAGCTGGGGGGTGGGTGCACCTGGAGGTGAAGGGGCACCAACAGGGCCCACTGTGTCTAATGTCTCAGGTTTAAGTGAACCTGTCATTGCAGAATTGAGAAAGGAACTAACTTGCTTTCAGATTCTAAAAACTTAAGGAATTCTTAAACTAGTATGTGTGTGGATGGCACCACATGGCAAACTAATGTGAGATGAAAGGAGAACTCAGTTAGCATGGGGTTGGAGCAGAGGGTCATTGGCGCGAGGGACCGTTCTCCGAGTTGGGAGGGACAGACCGTGTCATGCCAAAGCTCTCCCAGAGTTTACCCTGCTGTCTTTGGCTATGAATTGTCATCAGCTTAGTCTGGGGGGGTGGGGACATAGGGCGGAGGGTCTTTCCTAGGGCATACCAACTGTAAATATCCCGACTCATGCACCCTGGCCTTTAGCTGGATGTGTGAAAACGCAGGGTCCAGCAGCCCGTCACCAGCAGAGCAAGTCCTGTGCAAACTGAGAGCAGGGCCTCCTCAGCCCTTGCCGCCATCTCCCCTGCCACCACCAGCCACCAGCAGCCACCATCATGGCAAGCTTCTCCTAACGGATACTTCTCTTCCCGCAGTGGGAAACAGCTGAGGCATCTTTTAAAGGTTAACACAACATTCCACCCACCACCCCTTTGCTTGAGCCAGCTTATTCTTTACATCTCTGGGTGGGGGAAGGGCGCAAGATGTGGCACCGGCCAGGGATCAAGAAAGTGAAGGGGCTTTGTGTGTGCACTGAGTTCTCCCGGTGGCCGCCTCTGCCTTTGGAGAGGGATGGTTCCAGAAGATTGCGCCCAAGCTTGTGGCATTCTCTCCTCCCCAAGCTCTGACCAGTTGAAAAACCCAGGGAATGGAGATGGGATTGGGGGTCTGCTAATGAGGCAATTTGCCCAGGTTCCAGAGGTGGTATTAGGTTGCTCAGTGTGAGGGAGACGGATCCTCTGAGCTTCTACAGTTCACTGGGTTTTTCCAGATTCTTCTCTAAGATCTCATCAAGGACAAAAAGAACAGATCAACCTGGCAGCTGCCTTACTCTGGCTGTTAAGAGAGACTCCAGATGACAGGCCCTCCAGTGGCAACCTACCACCCATCTGAGCTAGGCCAGTGGTTGCTGTGGGCAGCCTTCCATCTCTAGGGTGAGGAGAGAGAGCAAGCCAGGCCCACTGGGCAGGAGCTGGACAAGTTAGGGGTGGAGTGGAAGCCTCCCTTTAGAGAGGGAGTGGTGGGAGAGCTTCACTCTGCAGGTGACTGGGTGAATGGTGGGGTCATTGTTGAGGATGGCCTCAACCTCAGTTTGAAGCACTTAACATTACACCAGGTGGCAGGGCACCAACACTTCCCCAGCATGAGCGCATCCCACTCACAGGAGCCCTAGTGGGGAGGAATGACTTTGTCCCATTTTACAGCGGAGGAACCTGAGGCCGGGGAAGGAAAAGCAGCCTGCTCAGGGCCACACTGCTAGAGAGGGGCAGCACCCCGAGCTCCCCAAAGCCCAGTGCTGATTAGGGCCCTTCCTTGGCTCACTTTTAACTTCCAGCGTTTGCCTTCTGTCTGGGTTTCCCATTTCAAAAGTTTGGGAAGTTCTTGGCTTCTCTGCAGTAGAGGGCTGGTGCCCGCAGCTCTTATTTTCTTCCTTCCTATGGACAGCGTGAGCCTGGCCTTCGCAGCCCTGCTCAGTCCCCTTCCCTTGCTCTCATCCATGGAGGCCTTATGCCTGTCAGCATCTCAGATTTGAACTAACATGTATTTTTTACAATGCGTTACACAGAAGTTCTGGCTCTAAAGCCATCTTCTCTAGAAAGGAAAAGTAGTCTAACAAAATATGAGAATTAATAGTTCTATCTGTCTGTCTGTCTCTCCTCTCCTTCTCTCTCTCCCCTCCTCTCTCTGCCTCCCCACCCCCCCACCCAAGTCCTGTTTCAAAAGAAGAGCTTATCTCCATCCCAGAATTTTCACCAGTGAGTGAAATGATTCCTGGGGTGTCTCTGGACCAAAACGGAACTGGTAATGCCCGAGCTCTTCAAGATCTCTTAGATTTCACCGGCCCCCCCATGTTCCCCAAGAGATCCAGTGAAAATCTCAGCCTGGATGACTGTAACAAAAACCTGATCGAAGGATTTAACAGTCCCAGCCAAGAAAATACTCTGAACACCTTCTGTTGACAAATACAGCAGCTCTTTAATGAAAGGTACAGTTTTTTGATGATAGTCTAAATCCGTAACTCTCCAACTGGGTCGTGAAGGTAGGATAAACATCATTCAGCCTCCTGGATGGTCAGTTTTATTTGAAAAATGCAAACTTGAATATGAATATATGGTATATACTGCAACGCACACAAGAACTGAAATGGATCTTCACATGGGAGCCTTCAGCACCACACCCACCACACCCAGCCCTGCTGTTTAGGGGAGTGTTGAGAAGTGCTACAGAAAACTTTGACCCACCCCTGGGTAGGCTAGCAGCTTACTTAGAAGCAAAGACAGAACGCTGTAGCGGTGCAGGGCGGCATTAATGAAATGCACTTCTCCCCTAGTGTTACCCAGCAACATTGCACATTCTATCAAGAATCATCTGTAGACGTTCCATGAGTGTTGAGCCAAATGATTGCCTGTTCTATTGACCCATTCTGGAGTCTTCCAAAGCAAACATTTGTTCTTGGGGGAAACATACCTGAGGGAGTGGAACATGGGGGCAGCTGAAGTTTGTGCCCTGAAGCTTTTTGTTCCCCACAATTTTTTCTTGCCAGAGTCTTTCTAAAAGCTCTTTTCATTTGAAGAAGTTACATTTATGGGTTCTGAACACTCTCCATGTGTGTGGGTTTGGTTATACACACCTCAGATTAGATGGACTTCAGTTTGGGGCTTATTTGTTTTTCAATGATGAAAACACAATTAGAATTTAGCATCAATGTTTTATAACTTCATACTGCCAATTCCCTGCCACTTTACACTCTCATTAGACATTTTTCTAGTCTCAGCCACTTCGTTTTTGAGGCCACTCCACTCCTATAGCAGAACTTCGCCGCCTGATACGATTTAGTCCAAACTGTGTCTTTCTCAAACGAGGAGACAGGTCGGGGAGGCTGCATGGCCAAGGTCGCGGTGTTCCATAGACTTACTCCTGCCTGACCGCAGCTTATCAGCTGTAGATGGCACATTTTAGTGTTCTTGGCTCTTGGCTCTTGGGAAAGCTCCCTTCACACACATCAGGGCATGCGTGACAGGTCATTTTAAATAAACAATATCCCTGGTTTGGAAGAGCAGCTGCCTTCTTGGACACTTCAAAAGCAAAAGCCATTCACCTGAGCATTCTATTTCCCTGACATACAGCTCAAGATGCAGTAAAAGCTTTCTTTTGTTGTCGGCATACCTCGGACCCTTCAGTTCACTGACCTCCCTGTCCAGTAAGGACCAAAACATTCACAAACCTTAGGCTTCTCAAATCTATTTCCTACATCTCTAAAAGAAGTGCAAAATCCTTGTCCTAAAAGAAAAAAAAAATCTTGGCTAAATGATTGCCTTCATACTGCTTGTATATTTTCATTTGTCTTACACTCCAGTTCTCAAATTCTTCTCAACCAGAAGTGGCGCCACCCCTGCGGGGAGGTGGGAGGGGGGGTGTTTGGAAATGTGTTGAGGGTTTTTGTTGTCGCAATGGCTCCGCGGTGGCCAAAGCAAAAGCTAGGGACTTTAAACATCCTGCAAGTTTTAGGACAGTTCACACAGAGAAAACTTGGCCCCCCTGAAAGAATAGCCCCCCACAAAGTGCTGTAGCACTTCTGTTGGGAGATACTGTGTGAGCCAAAGAAAGTGAAATCACCAAGAAGGCAGAAAGGTTCACAGTGTGTGAGCGTTTCAGGGTGAGGGAGTTGATGCTACAAATTGCCACTCAGTCTCTTCCTTGGTCTCACCAGGGTTTGTTTGTGAATTGACACAGGTGGTGTTTCGAGAAGCCATGAAGCTGCTGGTAGTCAAATTTGAGCTGCTGGCCCTTGGAAGAAACTTCTGTCGTCCTTAACCACTGGATTCCAAATTCCTAGATCGAATTGTAGCTGTATTCCTAGTTAGTCTGTCAAACACTGGCCACCCTTGGTAGAAACCTTGCGAAGTTTTAGCGACGTTCCATGTCATGGTTCCATGTATGAGCTTCGGCTGCTGATGAAGTGCTTCCTATACTACTTACTCCATTATCATAGTGACCACCCGCAACCGAGTCATTCCAGCTGGGAAATTCACCTTGTAACCATTCTTATTCCCAAAGTTGGAGCACATAAACATTTAGATGTCGTTCCCTGTAAATATTCTAGACGTTTACCCAGACTCTACTTAAATATATACTGAAGTTGGGCTGCATATCTCCCTGTCTGTGTTTGGGAGAAGAAATTCCAGAGGGTTTCCCACCCCCCCATCTGTGGTTTCTTTGTTGGAAGTTACTATCAAGAAAGCGTTCTTTTATTCTTAAGCTTAGTCTCCTGCAAAATGCGCTGTGCCACCTTACTCCTCGGGGAGCTAACGGAATAAGTCTGGTTGAGTAACGAAGCCATTAAACAGTGTGGAATGATTTCTGTTTTCTTATGCATATCCCTGTACACATCAACAGCTGAATCTAGAAAGGGCATTTGCATATTGCACCTTAAAATCTCCGAGCTCTAGTCACTCCAAACCATCAAGTGGCTTTTGGACCGAATGAATCATGTGTCTTATGCCCTGGTTGTTGGTTTTCATGTTGTTAATATCGGGGCTTTTGTTTGTTTGCTCCTGTGTTTGCTCAACTCGAATACAAACAGGCACAAATGAAAATGACAGTGCTCTGAAATAAGGGGGCCCTGAACAGGACTCACTATGTCACTGTAATGGACTTGAACGTCAACCATCTGAACAGAGGACAGATGACGCTAGAATGTATACTCCTTGCATTTTATGCCATATAATGTGTTTTCCTAATTTTGTTTCTTGTGGTGAAATGTGACTTTCTGATTTAAAATGACCGTTTCTTCTCTGAAACTCTTGTTTGACTTGTACACTAAGAGTTTGGAAAGATCCATAATTCTGACTGAGGCTTGCAACCAGGAAGTGTAGTGTCAATAGTAATCTTGTTTATGTGCTTTCAAAATCAGCTATAGTTTAAGACTTCATTAGTTATGGAAACTGTGTATGTTTGTGTATGTATATATACTAAATAAAATATATGCCTCTAGTAATGCAGTGCCATTGATCTTGACGACTGCTGGGGAAGATCCCTTTTATGACAAGCACATAGAAAATCAGCATGGTCTGGCTTTCAAGAAATGCCTCGCCATCTTCTTGCAGCTTTATTTTGCTAAAGGTCTGCTTTGTTGTGATCTGTTGTACCTCACAGCATCGTCGTGATATGGTGATGCCTCATTTGCGTGATGTGCGCATTGTCTTTAACGTGAAATACATTGTCACTGAAGAGTTTGATGGCGTGCTGGTGTTTTGTTTGTCTCTGTAGGCTCAGTGGAGAAATCTGCTGAAACCAAACCAGAATTTTTCAAACCCCTGTGGGAAACAAACCACAAAATCTTGTATGGCTGTCCTTTCCCTGTCAAACTCATTAAAATTCTTCTGTCGTCAGTTGCAAGTGAAGCCAACTGTGGAAATAAGCTTAAGTGAGGAGCTGCCCTAGGACACCATGAACTTCTAAGTACAGTAAAGACCATGGACAGGAGGGATTTCTAGCTACTTAAAATGCAGTTAGCATTAGTATAACCTATGAAAACATTCCCCATAGATATCTGGCATTTAAACAAAATTATAATGGAATAGCAACCCGCATTTTCCAGTAAGCTAAATCCCAGAGCAGCTTGTTTGTATCTAATCCTGGGAGACAGGACCAGGAGTGGGGACACAGGGTTAGAATGGAGATATTGGAATGCTCATGGTGACTTCCGGGTGGCAGTCTCCAAAGCTGGGGGCCAGTCAGCACAGCCCTTCCTAGCTCTGCGGACAAAGGCTTTGGCGAGGGCACAAGGGTGGACGAACTCTTCCATATGCTGGCGTTTGACAGTGGCATTACAAGTAGCTTCTGTCATCATGAGCCCTGGCCAGAGGCTCATAGTAGAGGCCAGTCATTCCTAAGAGCAATTTCAATTTTGTGAACATTCTAAACTTTTCTTAGTATGTACAGGTTGCCTAGTAGCAAAGGCTTTGGTAAACTACATTTAGAAAGCAAATGGAAAGAACTAATTTGCTTCTAGAGGTATACCCACTGCACTGGGGCACAATACAGAGTGACCTCTATCCCCACTCTTCAGCATCCTTCAGGAAGCATAATTATGTAATAAAATGGAGTGAGAACTGTTAGAAGCATTAGAACAGAGAGGCCTTTATAGATAGGCTCTTTTGGGGGAAGCCAGGAGAAACAACTGAAAAACTCTTAGAATAATTTCACAGGGGAGTCACCTACTAAATAAGAAAAATTAACAATTTTCTTAGGATGAATAGCCAACAAGAAGTAGATCCCAATGAAACCCATGTAATTTCTGGAAATAAGCTATGTCTAAAACTTGACTGCAGTCATTAGCATACATGTAAATGGAAGGACAAGCCACGTCCCCAAATGGGAAAACCTATGCTTGTGAAGAAGACTAATAGTAGGTGGCCCTCACATTTGTGCAGTATTCGTAAACAAAATGAAGTTCCAATCAATGGGATTTCTTTTTCACAACTTGGAAATATAATTTTACAGTTCATGTAAGAAAATAAACACTCTTTCCTGCACCTTGCAGCCTGGGGAGGCTGCTGGGAACAGGACTTTTCTAAGGACAAATGTGTCTGGAAGGCAGTGATCCGAGGCCATTTTTGTCAGCTCTAAGCGGGGTCTCCGCAATCAGAGGGAGCACACAGCTCTTCTTAAAATTGAAGGTGTTTATGCTCGAGATGAAACTGAATTCCGTCTAGGCAAGAGATGTGCTTATCTGTTCAAAGCAAAGAAGAATACAGTGACTCCTGGTGGCAAACCGAACAAAACCAGAGCAATCTGGGGGAAAGGTAACTTGTGCTCGTGGAAACACTGGCATGGTTCGTGCTAAATTCCCAAGCAACCTTCCTGCTAAGGCCATTGGACACAGAATCCATGTAATGCTGTACTCCTCAAGGACTTAAACTTATTGAAAAGTAAATAAAGAAAATGGATTTGTTCTCTTGTAAACATTTTAAAAAGAAAGACAGCTAAGAGATATGAGTTTTTAAAAGGGAGTTGTTTTTTTAAATCCTCACTTGAGGATATGTTTATCGATTTGAAAGAGACAAAGAGAGAAACATCGATGTGAGAAACATCTACCCCGTACACACTTTACTTCCCATACACACCCTAACCAGGAATCAAACCCGCAACTTAGGTATGTGCCCTGATCGGCAATTGAACTAGCAACCTTTTGCTGTGTGGGATGATGCTCCAACCAACTGAGCCAACCAGCTAGGGCAAAATGGAGTTTTAAAAAGGGAGAATTTCCCCCATCAAATAGTAAAATGCATGAATAAACTTCCAAAACAAAAACAGTGTAGTCTGATAAAGAAATAGAATTTGGAATAGAAATAGAGATCAGCGCCATATCCCAGAGTTGTAAGAATTTAAGCATGATGGGTCACGGTTGGAACGTTTGTTCCTGTAAAGAGAGAACATGTGGTTTATGGTCTCCCGAGAGAACGAGTTTAGCATCTCCAGTGGGGTGGGGTAAGGGCTCAGCAGTCATTGCATTGAGTAAACAATAAAGACAGGAGTTCGACCCAAGGTGTGGGTACAAATTATGGTTCAAGGTTTAAGTCAGGGAAAAATTTAGATACAAGGTTTGGTACCAGCCGTTAAAGATCCTAAAGTGATGCACCCTTTCCCCAGGATGTGCCGGACCTCAGGAGGTGAGAAGCAGTGGCTTCTACTCGCCGTGGTTTAAGCTTCTCCAGGAGTAGACCTTAACAGTCAGCACGTCCTGAGTTCCTGCTGTACGTGAGATGGTCCTAAGACTTCTCCAGGCTATGAGGTAGGTAGAAGAGGGTTATGTGCCTAAGGACACACAGGTGGAACTAGGCAGAGCTGGGGTTGACTCTAGGGCCCCAGCTTTGGAACCCCTGGGAGAGCTGACAGGCTCTTCTGTCCCTGAGAGCAAAGGAGTGTTTCGCTAGAGCAGGTGCTCATAGCCGAGAAGGGCCCGAACCCCCATGGGGAGTCCTAGTTGTAAGTGTGCTTTTATTAAAAAAAAAGATTGAGGTATTATTCACATACCATAAAATTACCCCTTTTAACGTATACATCTCCACCTTTGATTTATTCACAAAATTGTGCAACCATCACCACCATTTAATTCTAGAACATTTTCATCTGGTGTGGTTTTGCAAACATTTCTTATTTATTCATCTCCTCAAAGCAGCACAGCTTGGCTTTATCATTAGTTCGGGTTCCCTTTGTACCTGGAAGCAAGAACATGGGGTTTGAAAATAGTATCGCCTGCACCAGTCACATCCCCTTCTCCCCCTTCCAATGGGTCAAACTAGGGGTATGTGTATGTAACCTAATTCATGTGGGCCGCTTTGTGCTGTTTCACATTCTCTGTGCGTAAATATTGCATTAAATGTCAAACACGGCCTCACTTACCAGACAGATACACAGCATGGGACTTCTAGGTCGATGCAAGACATAGAGTGGGTGAAACATTTGAAACACTTTGAAAATCCTGAACCTTTGGAAATGTGCTTTTAACTGTTACCATAAGATCAGGAGGGCAAGGGCTGGCTCTACTTGTCCTCGTGTTTCTGAGACACATGGCCCATGTTGACCAGGAGGGAGAGAGCATTTCAGTGCTGCCTATTTTGTTTCTTTCTCCAAAGGTCTAGGCCAGGGTCCAAGACAATGGGCACTGTACGCACTGTGGAAAGCAATCACTCCTTCCACAGCCCAGAGCCGGAGGGGAACCTTACAAAAGGTACAGGGATCTGATTGGCTTCAGGTGTTGCTCCAAGAGTTCACTCCCTACCTCTCCCTTTAGCTCTGCAGTAAACAAGCGAGAAGCTTCTGTGGTACCCCAGAATAACCCAAATTAAACATTGGCATCTGTATCTAACTTTGCAGCATTTTCCCCCCACTAAATGTATATGTGTGTTGCTGTGTGTATAGCATCTGTGTGTTTGTGTGTTGCTGTGTGTGGACCTACATCAGCATGTACATAACAGTCAGCTCCATACCCTCCCTTCATCCAGCTTTGACATCCTGCTCCTTAATGAGTTAAGCACATTTTTGACACATATATTTAGATCACTCTATATTTACATCACAATTATGCTTCGAACCTTTGGGAAGTTATACTTTGACAATGAGAAAGCTTTAAGTCCTCTGTAGGCTTTGGGAAATTTTAAGCAGCTGCTATAATGGCTTTAAAGCTTCACATTAAGTGCTAATATAGTGGATGTTGTGGCGTGCCACCCGGATGGACCTCCCCTTTAGGACTGAGGTATTTGTCCTTCCAGATGCTGCAGGCAGTTTCTGAGTCTTATTGGTAGAGTTCCCCTCTGAGAACTGACCCTGACTAAAAGAGGCTGCCTCATCAAGGTCAAATGCCCTCACTTAGGCAGCCTGTATCCAGTGACTGGATAACTGGGCACTTTGCCTCAAGGTGGAACAACTCAGAAGGGCTGCCCCAACTTCAGAGCTCCCTGTGGGTTCACCTGAGGCCTTTATTGAGACCGCAGTGCAGCCCAAGTTCTGCCTCCTGCCTTCCTCCACTCCTCGGCATCCCCCATGCACTTTCTACGTGCTAATTGGTCTCTGAGGCTGTTCCTGGAGAACCTGACCTGAGCCAGTGAGGCACTGTGCTAAAGGCTTCATGCATTCTCTCCCTTAACCTTAAGAACAACTTTCAGAGAGGCGCTGTTGTTGCCTGCTCACTTTACCACGAGGACCAAAATAGGTGAAGTCCCTTGTCCAAGGTCACATACAGCCAGGAAGTACACAGCCAGGCTCCAAGCCCAACATTTTCTTTGGAGCGTGTGCTTGCCCTGGCCCACCACACCTCAAAGTTCCTGCCTGGGGAAATCAAATGTACCCAACTCCTAGAGGCTCTTGTCAGTCTACACTCCTGGTTATATTTTGCAAGTTTCCGAATTGGTCAACCAGCTTCCCTCACCAGAAGTTGTTGCTGACTTTGCAAATCCCTGGGAATCTTCTGCAGAGGGCATTTGATCTACCTTTCTATTGCTCAGTCCAGCAGAATATTTGCACCCACTGTGTGGAAGTGCAGAAAGTTGGTGTTAGATTTTTTTTTTGTCACCCAGGAGGAAAGGCTCATTTATTAAGCAACTATGTATGAAGATCTACTCCCTCGTGCCAAGCATTTTGCTAAGGATGGGATACAGCAGAGAATGAGGCTAGATGTTGTCCCCACCTCCCTGGAGCCCACAGTCTAGCAGGGAAGAGACAGTAGACAAATAATTTATGGAGTTATTTGCCATTGGGATGGGTAAGGAGGTCAGGTCTTTTGTTACATGTTTTTGCATTATTACAGTTTGTGATGAGATATTTCTTTGGTTCTTTGATTAATATGTCTCCTCCACTGTAGGCCTCCTGATAGGGCTGCCATATTCCTACCACCAACACAGGTATTCAGTAAATATTTGTGAGTGAAGAAGCACAGTTGCTACTGAGGAAACCTATGGATTAAAATCCATGGCCTCTATCTGTATATCTTTCTGCCAGACCCACATTCTGTCAGTCTCAAGGATCCTGGTTTTTGTGTTTGTTCTTGGATCCCCAGCACCTAGAACAGCCCCTGTCACAAAGTAGCCCCACAATAAATCAATGTTGATTTTTTTTTAAATGGAGAATATTTATACCAGTTTGAATGTTTCCACCACACACAGCAGAAAGTGGCTTCATAGTGAGGGTATTTATTAATCACACATAATACATAACAAGCTCCAAACGTAGCTCCGTAACATCAGGATTCTGGGGCAGCACTTCTTTGAATCTCTTGGCTCCTAAGAAGGTTGCTGTGGCACCAGCATCCCATCTGCACTCCACTGTGGTGAAAGGTATGAAGAAGTTGGTGGCAGGCTGCATCTTGCACTGCTTCCTCTGTCCACCAGGGAGAAGGAAACTCCCAGAAGCTCCCAGCAGATTTCTGCTTCTCATTGGCCAGTACTAGGTCTTATACTGACCCCTAAGCCAAGCTAATCACTGACCAAAGGAAGGCAATAATTACATGTATTAGTTAAGGCAATGCTAGCTTCTATAACAGCACCCCCCCCCCCCAGGATTCAAAATGTCTCAAATACAATATAAGTTATTTTTTCCCTCATGTGAAATCCAAAACAGATGTGCCTTATTACACTTCTCCTATGAGTGGTAATTCAGGGACCAGGCTTCATCCATCTTTTAGCTCCTTCGTCTGACAATCTTATCATGGTTTTCTGCATCAAGCCAACAGAATAGGGAAAGGGTATGAAAGAGACACTTCCACTTTGGCCTCTAAGGGACTCATACCATTTCTGCTTACATTTCATTGACAAGGACTTTTATTGACATGACCCCACTTACATGCAAGGGATACTGAGATGTATATGGTTTACTTCTTACCAAAGATGTTGCTATACTATGGAAGGGAGAGCACAAGTAATTTGGTGAATAGTTAGTTGTCTCTGCCATACCATGATTGACTTAGACCAGAGCTGTCTAAATGGGAATGCAAAGTGAGCCACACATGTCACTTTCAATGTTCAAGTAGGGGACTTGTATACATCACATTTCACTATCACTATTAAGAAATACAACTGAAGTCAGGTAGTTAAGAGAAAACACCTGGTTCTGACAATTCTGGGTTACAAGGACTAAAGTAGATGCTGAAGATGTGACCAAGACAATGGTAATCACTGATACAAGAAGTATGACAAAAATCTGGGTCAACAGGTTTGTTAGGGATGAGAAAGCTGTTTGTCCTGCTCCTCCCTAATTATATTATTCTCTCATCAATCAGCATTTTAAAAAGAAAGCTATACAGAAGGATAGCTGGAGATACATGTCAGAGCAGGTTTCCCCAGAAGCAGTGTCCCTCAAAAAAAATGACAATAACAGTGGGCACCGGGCCTAACTCGCTATCAAAGTCTGATTCTCTCTTTTTCTTTTAATTTGACTTTTTTTTCCTGGCTTAAGAATTAGTAGTTCTAAAACTACTCTGAATTATTTTTTAGATTTTATTTATTTTTAGAGAGAGGGGAAAGGAGAAAGAGAGGGAGAGAAACATCAGTGTGTGGTTGTCTCTCACACACCCCCTACTGGGGACCTGGCCAGCAACCGAGACATGTGCCCTGACTGGGAATCAAACCAGCAACCCCTTGGTTCACAGGCTGGCACTCAGTCCACTGAGCCACACCAGCCAGGGCTAAACTACTCTGAATTTCATCATGCTTCTATGTCCATCCTCTGGTTTGCAAGGAATACAAACCATAGTCAAGAGGTTATCAAACTTGAGTGAGCTTCAGGATCTCCTGGAGGGTTTGTTGAACCTATCTATGCTGGGCCCCACCCCCAGAGTTCCTGATTCAACTTTGAAGCAGAAGCTTTAAGACATAGCACATGATCCCACTCTTGATCCTTTTCTTCTTCTTTTTTTAAAGTATATTTTATTGATTATGCTATTACAGTTGTCCCAATTTTCCCCCTTTGCCCCCTTCCACCTGGTATCCCCTTCCCTCCAGCAATCCCCCCCACCTTAGTTCATGTCCATGAGTTGTGCATATAATTTCTTTGGATTCTCCATTTCCTATACTATTCTTAATATCCCCCTGTCTATTTTGTACCTACCAATTATGCTGCTTAATCCTTGTACCTTTTCTCCCATTCTCCTCCCTCCCTGCTGATAACCCTCCAAGTGATCTCCATGTCTATGATTCTGTTCCTGTTCTACTTGTTTGCTTAGTTTATTTTTTATTTTAGATTCAGTTTTTGAAGCTGTGAGTTTGTTGCCTTTTTTAAAAAAGATTTTATTTATTTTTAGAGAGAGGGGAAGGAGGGGAAGGAGGGGAGAAAGAGAGGGAGAGAAACATCAATGTGTGGTTGCCTCTCACGCAGCCCCTTCTGGGGACCTGGCCTGCAACCCAGGCATGTGCCCTGACTGGGAATTGAACCGGCCACCCTTCGGTTCACAACCTGCGCTCAATCCACTGAGCTACACCAGCCAACGCAATTTGTTGCCCTTTTAATGTTCATAGTTTTTATCCTCTTCTTTTTCTTTTTTTTTTAATTACTTTATTTTTGTTCAATTACAGTTTGCATTTTCCCCCCACCCCAGCCAATCCCACACCCCTCCCCCCTCTTCTTTTTCTTAAATAAGTCCCTTTAACATTTCATGTAATAAGGGCTTGGTGATGATGAACTCCTTTAGCTTTTTACCTTGTCTGGGAAGCACTTTACCTGCTCTCTGATTCTAACTGATAGCTTTGCTGGGTAGAGTAATCTAGGCTATAGGTCCTTGCTTTTCATCACTTTTAATACTTCTTGCCAGTTCCTTCCTACCTGCAGTTTCTTTTGAGAAATCAGCTGACAGACTTAAGGAAACTCCTTTGTAGGTAATTCTCTGCTTTTCTCTTGCTGCTTTTAAAATTCTCTCTTTATCTTTAACCTTTGGCATTTTAATTATGATCTGTCTTGGTGTGGTCCTCTTTGGGTCCAACCTGTTTGGGACTCTCTGTGCTTCCTGGACTTGTATGTCTATTTCCTTCACCAAATTAAGGAAGTTTTCTTTCATTATTTTTTCAAATAAGTTTTCAATTTTCAATTTTTTCCTCTTCTCCTTCTGGCATCCCTATGATTCAGATGTTGGTACATTTGGAGATGTCCCAGAATCTTATTCTATCCTCTTTGTTAAAAATTCTTGTTTCCTGTTTCTGTTGTGGCTGAATGTTTATTTCTTCCCAATGCTCCAAATCATTGATTTGAATCCTGACTTCCTCCCCTTCACTGTTGGTTCCTTGTAGATTATTATTTCACTTAGCATAACCTTCATTTCTTCCTTTATGTGGTTGCCATACTCAATGAGTTCTTTGAGCATCCCTATCACCAGTGTTTAGAACTCTGCATCTGATAGATTGCTTATCTCCCTTTTGTTTAGTTCTTTTTCTGGGGGTTTGGTCTCTTCTTTCTTTTGGGCTGTATTTCTTTGTGTCCTCAATTTGGCAGCTTTCCTGTGTTTATTTCTGTGTATTAGGTGGAGCTGCTTTGACTTCCTGTAAAAGGCACCTGTAAATTGTGTGGGGTGGAGCCTTAGCTAATCACCAGGGTGGGGCAACCCACTTCACCACTTTGTGGCTCTGTGTGGGGAGAAGGCTGAAGGGGGACTGTGCTGCTGCCTGCCGTCTGGGGCTTTGCCCAGCACTCGCCTCATTTCCAATCACTTCACCCACTCTCCATATGCGACTGGCACCCTTCAAGCTGTTGCCCTGGTGTTGAATCCCAGAGTGGGTGGGTTTGCATATGTTTTAAGATTATGTGGGCCGTTTATGCAGAATTTCCTGAAAATCCAGCAGTTTTTTCCCCACCCCCAGTTAGTTTTTACAGTTAGAATTATGGAGATTGACCTTCCCAGCACTGGAACCCTGGTCTGTACTTTCTGGCCTGGGGCTCTGGATTGCTCACTCCCAAGGTATCCCTCCTGATTTTTATCTACCACACATGAATGTGGGACTGCCAATGGCCGTTCCACTGCTGCCACCGCCGCCGCTGCCACCGCCGCCACCTCTCTACATCACACCAGGTCTGGCTCTACTCCTCCTACCTGTCTGGATGAATGTGGCTTTTTTAAATCCTTGGTTATCAGACTTCCATACATTTCAATTTTCTGACAGTTCTGAGTGTTGTTTTGAGATTTAGTTGTAATTCTTTTTGTGGTTGCATGAGGAGGTGAAGCATGTCTACCTATGCCTCCATCTTGCCTGGAAGTCCCTGCTCCTTTTCTTCTGATATAACGACAGTTATGTCTCAGATAAGGTCTGTTCCTTCAGCCTGGGTCCCAGACAGAAGAACCAAAGCTGACCCATGATGGACCTATAAGTGAGAAATAAACATTTGTTGTTATAAGCCAGTGAGATTTTGGTATTGCTATTGTAGCATAATATATTCTTACTAATACAGAATCCTGTATTAAGCATACTTGGCATTCTACAGCAGATTTAGCTTTGCATGAAAAATCAAAGAAAAATAAAATGAATGGAAAGGCAGATAATAGTCCATTTCTCTTAGGCTTGTTCTGTGTATGAGTATGTGTGCTATTCATATACACACCAAGAGCTATGTAACTAAAGGAGTTCAGAACAGGCCTCTGCAAGATATGCCATTTTTGGCATGTGAATTATTTTGAGTTAAAGGCAATAGGGATACTCCAGGCTCATAAGAAACTGTTTTTTTAAAAAAGATTTTCTTTTAGAGAGGGGGAAAGGAGGAGGGGTGGGGCAGAGAAACTTCAATGTGAGAGGGAAACATCTATCGCAGGGGTGTCAAATTCATTTTCACTGGGGGCCACACCAGCCTCATGGTTGCCTTCAAAGGGCCGAATGTAATTTTAGGACTGTATAAATGCAACTAGTCCTTAACTAGGGTCAAGGAGCTCTACATTTGGCCCTTTGAAGGCAGCCACAAGGCTGATGTGGCCCCTGATGAAAATGAGTTTGACACCCCTGATCTATCGGTTTCCTCTCACATGTTCCCAACCAGGGACCTGGCCTGCAACCCAGGCATGTGCCCTGACCAGAAACTGAACCAGCAATCTTTCAGTTTGTGGGACAAAACCCAAGCCACTGAGCCATACCAGTCAGGGTTCATGAGAGACTTTTACCTCTCCCTTAAAGAATTTAAAATTGGGGCCTTGTCCTTAATAAGAATTATTACCAGAAATAACTTTTTTTGGACCTATCTATAGGGCAGGGCAAACTTCTAATGACCAAACATCTGCTCTTCTTACCATCTTGTGAATGACCTTCCTCCCCTCTTAAGCCCTAAGGCATCTTACCCCATCCTTATGTCAGAATGCCATGTATATCTTTTTTCCCCTTCTGTCTCTGACTCTCTTGTATGTGGGGTTCCCGTACATATGTATGTAATTAAATTTGGTTTTCTCTTGTTAATCTGTCCCATATCAATTTGATTTGATTGTTAGACCAGCAGAAAGAACTTAGAAGGGGAGAGGAAAATGTGTTCCTCTCCCACATGACCTTGTGCTAACTACTTAACCTTTCTGCTCACACAAGTAGACAGCAAGTAGGGCAAGGGCCATTTATTTGTGCTGTCTGTTAACCAGTAAGTCTGAACAAAGATCACCTTTTTCAAAGATGTCAGTATATAAAATTAAATGCACAAAACTAACCATGGAATAGATAGATAAGCATACTTATAAAAATAATTGCTATAAAATCCAAAAGAAAAATTTTATGACCAGTTTAGTATGGTTTTGCAAGAAGGTAGACCTTCTTTAAAATCAGAACAGAGCCCTGGCTGGTGTGACTCAGTGGACTGAGTACTGGTCTGCGAATTACACAAGATCACGGGTTCATTTCTTGCTCAGGGCGCATTCCTGGGTTACAGCACAGGTCCTCGGTTGGAGGAGGGTGGTTAGGGGCAGGCGAAAGGCAACCAATTGATGTTTCTGTCGCACATCCGTGTTTCTCCCCATCCCTTTCTCCTTCCCTTTCCTCTCTCTCTGAAAATAAAAAGAAAAAATCTTAAAAAAAAAGAAATTCTTAAGGAAATGAAAGGATGAGATGGAAAGTCTATAGGATGAATTGAAGGGGAGCAGGGGGAGCAACCTACCCCCAAACCCCAAAATCTCAATAATAGAATTTAAATAAAAACAGAGGCAGAAATAATGCTTTGGGAAACCTTATCAGTAATATTAAAAGTGAATTTGAGGTCTACCAGAATTGCCAAATATATATGTAAGAACTACCACAAACTGCTTTTCCTAAAAAGAGTGACCAGATCAAATGGACCCGAGACAATTCCTGTATGTAAAATGGAAGAAAACATTCTTGACCTGAAGCCATATTTATGCAGATTAAAAGGTCTCATATCTCTTAACCAGACGGAAAGGACAATACGGGCAACTGAATGGAAACAGAAGTAGCATTCCTTTTAAGGTACAAACATTTCCACTGGCCAGAGCATTGAATACAAGGAGGAGAGAGGCAAGGGAGGTGGGAAACAGGTAATAAAAGGCCTTATATGCTATCCTGAGGAATTTTCCCTGCAAAGCAGGAAGCAAAATTATGTATGAAGAGAGGAAAATGATCATTGGTATGGGACGTGAAGAGAATGAGTGGTAAGGGTTAGTAACAGTAATTACTGGAAATGAAAGAGGATTCCTGAGAGGCACTAAGACTCTCTGCTGTGATGGGTGTCCATAAATTTGGTGTGGCATTGTTCTATTATAATTGTCTGGCTTTTTCCTCCCAAGCAGCACTTGGAAATATAGATGTAGGAATGGAAAATGCAGATAACTTGAGTATTTTAGGATGGCGGTTTGATGTTACGATGTGTGATAGGGCAAGTCAAGGGGCCTTGCTTATAAAAGTGGTTGAAGTCAAAGACTGTGGGCTTATGTCAGGTCTCAGGGGATGTCAGAGGTCTGAGGTGTTTGAAGAGTAAGTATATTGGGTCTAAGGGAGAGACAGGGCTGCAAGGATGACGATTGTGAGTCCAAATAAATGAGATTTGTAAACTTAAAGTTTTAGAGATGGAGCAGTATAAAGTGATGAATGTCTAGATTTTCTAGAATATATGCCTGTGAACGGGTGGAGAAAGTAGAGTTAAGTCATCTGGGTTGAGGAAGTTAAGGAAACACTGCTCAGTAATGAGTGTTGGATTCTTCGGGATGATGGCAGTAATTCAGAAGGAGAGGAAAACTATTGTACTAAGTAGATGACAGTGACAGGGCTGAGGCGGACCCTGAGAGAGGTAAAAAGAATATCAAAGTGGCAAGTGAGAAAGCTCCAAGAGGGAGGGACATACTCCTTTTGGGGCTGGTGGATGGAATGTAGGAGGAGAAATATCAAGACAGCAGACAAAAATAAGTCGGCATTTTGAATTGATGGTAGGAGAGATGTTGGTACCAGGAACTTATTTGGGAGGTCCAGAGGGGAGGTTTTATTTTTTTCGGGTAGAAGTTTAATCTGAGGCCATGGGGAATGGTTACAGATTGAGTAGGCAGAGAGGCCACGGGGATGCATGTGCAGGTGGGATGGCGGGCTTTGAGGGCCAAGCCAGACGCTGGAACGCTTCCCGCGCTCCCACCTCCACGTGGCTGGAAGGCCGACGAGACCAAGCTCCGGTCTCGGACTGAGGGGGAGCTACAGCCTCTTAACGCTCAACCGCTAATATCCCTGCACCTGCAACGCCCAATGGGGTCCTTCCTTTAGAGCGGACCTGGCGGCAAACGGCAGACGGCGCACGCGCTCTGGACAGAACGGCAGAGGGCGCAGGCGCTTGGGCCGGAGCAGCCCGGGAGAATCACACCGGCTGGGAAAGCCTCGAGAGCGCGGAGTTGGGAGCGGCGGCCCGGCGCAAAGTCGCGGCCAGAAGGCGGGGCCGGAGCGGGGCGCGGCGGTTGCGGGAGGAAGTCGTTCCGGTTTCGCGGCCCGGTTAGTGGTGCTGCTGCTGTTGAATGCGGTCGCTGTGGTAGGGGAGAGGCCTGAGGGGGCGGCGGGGGCGGCGGCGGCGGCGGCGGCTACGGCTACCGCTACCCGGACCTCCGGGACCGGTGAGCAGCCCTGAGGGGCGGAGGGGCGTGGAGGCTCCGACACACGGGGAGGGTGTGTCCGTTGCCCGGGAGGGGCGGTTCATGGGATGGCGGGGAGGATGCGGCGGCCGGGCTCGCACTCTCGGGCGACCGTTTTTCCCTGCCACCACCTCTGGCCGTTGGGCTGGTGCGTTCTCTTAGGCTCGGTGATCCCGCCACCTGCTGCCACGGCCCCGGTCCTCCCCCGTCGTTGGGCAGTCTGCGGTCCCGGTGGTTGGGAGTGTCTGCCATGGGAACTCAGAGAGCGGTGTCCGGGGACGGCGCCCTTGTCTCTGATGCCGCCGCGAACGCGTTGCCCGAGCGACCCGAGCGGCGGAGCCCCCGCTCCGCTTTGTCCTTCTCCAGAGGCACTCCGGCCGCGCTGTGGCATCTTCCTCCAGAAAGAGTAGTGAAGGCTGCTCTTTACTCTGGAGAGTTAAACTTGTCTTTTTAGAAACGGACACTGAAAATCGGCTTTATCTCCGGTGCTTCACTAGTGTGTGTTAGGAAACTGGGCCAGTCAATGACAGGATTGTCCTTCGGGAGTGAGGGAAGAAAAGACAGGATTGTCCTTCGGGAGCGAGGGAAGAAAAAAAATGAGAGAGAAACTTATCCTCCCAAATATTTTCCTGCCGAAGTGCTGTGAAAAGCTGCCCCTTAGGTGATGGTTTTCTTTTCTGGAGCAAAGTAAAAACTACAGGTAGAAATAGGGAATGTCTCTCAGACTTCTGGCGAGGCAACCGTTGTAGCGTTTTTCTGAATTCCAACTAGTAGAAATGAAAGACTGGGATTTGAAAAGAATAGGCTTGGGTGTGGATTCCTGAGTGCTTTATGTTTCAACGGTACCTTTTAAATTGAGGTGGCATTGGTTAATAACAAGTTTCGGTGTATACCGTTATAATTCAGTGCTATTTTAATGGTAATGGTATACGAATGCGTTTTTAAAACGTTATTTTAAAAATGCTACTAAAATGTTCTTTTGAAAGCCCACCTGTTCCATACCCCCTAGAAGCCTTAAAACGTCTTATTAGAAATACTAAAATACACAATTACAAAGAAGATACACCCTTTAACCATTCTGCATAACAATTGGGAATATGGTTGCACTAGTTGTACACCTCCAGTCCTTTTCTTTGCAGTGATGAATGTATGTATTGCTCTAAAGTGGTACTCTTTGGTAATCTTTTTATTTTCGGATTATATAGCATACCCTTATATGACTGCAGTAATTTATTTAGTTGGCTATTCCTAGTTTTTAATTACTTAAATGCGTTTTTGGAGAAATGTAAAATCTGCATATCCATGATTACTTTCTTAGTGCACGTTCCTAGATGATAGAATTGTTGGTCTTTTTCTGTGAATTGCTCAATTTCCCTCTGGAAAGGATGTGCTCTTTTGTACCCCCCACCCACAATCTGTAAGTGTCCTTCTCCACACCCTAGCTAAAGGCAACGTTAAAGGATTTCTATAGGAACACTTCAGCCCTTTCTGTTTCTCTCCAACCATGTGCAGGTATCTTCTCTAGCTATCCTTTCCCCCTTTTATTTGTTAATAGCATTTCAATTTCTCATCTTTTATTCCACCTTTACCGGTTTAGTAAAAGAAAGTATCTAGATGAGGCAAAAGCATCACAGAGTGAGTAGGAGA
>VMDR010014246.1:0-23810 GCA_007922815.1 Macrotus californicus | reverse complement strand
CAGTGGGCTTGAAAGGAGGCCTTGAGGAGGGAGAGGCTTGTGAAATTCCTTTAGCTGCCCCTTAGGGAGAGAGAAGGCAAGGTGGAGGGGCCAGCTCACAGTTCTCCTGCAGTGTGCAGAAGGTTGGAGTCAGAGAGAAGGGCGGGATGATGTGAAAGAAATGAAAGAAAGTCTGCCTCTGCCCTGGATAAAGGTGGGAAGAAGGAGAATGGAAAGAGGGAGGGAGACAGAGGTGGGCACAAGAGGGGTATCTCCAGCACTTTCTCTGAGCCTAGGTGTTGGGGGACTGGCGCACTGCGGGAAGCACCGCAGGCACAGGACTCCCTCCCTGTGCTCCTGTGGCAGCTGGGGAGTGTGCTGACGCCCTCCAGGCCCACACGGAGCAGCTCCATGACCACACTGCACAGATTCTAAGGTGAGAAGCAGAAGCATCGAAACAGATGTTGGGGCCAACCATTGGGCTGGGCCTGAACACTGCTGGGGCACACTCTGGGGTCAGCAGCCAGCCAGAGCTGCATGAAGCTGGACAACAGAGGGGAGTTGGACTGACCTACCGGGAAGCATCGCTGGAGGTGAAAGAAGGGGCCAGCTTGACACTTGGCCATCAGAGGCCAGAGGAGCACATGGCGACAGGGAAACAAGGGACAGTAGTGCAGACCAGTGGGTGCCAGGCAGTGCCCATGGAAGGACTGCCACACCACCTGATGACTGCTCCCACACCCCACCTGACACCAGGAGGGCTGGAATGCCATTACAGGAGGAGGGGAAGCTGTCGGGGAATCTGCATATTGCCGAAAAGGACTGCTTAAATTATTGTTTTAAATAAACTCTAAGCTGGATTGGACATTTAGTTACAGTAAAAGGATTACATCAGATGTGATCAGAACTATTTTTTGAAGTAAAGTAGAACTATAAATAATTATGTTTCTTAAACATCTGACTTTAGTTTAATGTAAATGTACATCCATACAGCAACCTTTTAACGCAGGGCCAAGACCTTTGCTGTGTACACTGGTCTTCCAATTAGAGTTGTAATTTCTGTCCCAATTCCTTTCTCCCTCACATCTGTGTTTCTCGCTCTCAACCTTCCTCGCTGTCTAAAATCAATAAGCATATCTTCAAAACCCCACCACATGCACCCTGCCATAAATTAAACCGTAAATGTATACAGCTAATTTGTAAAAGGATACTCAGTGGAACTCTGATTTTTCTGCTGACCCTTTTCCATGATATTCTTGATTGCATGACAGCAAACCTATAACGTTTTTCTGCTTGTCTGTACTTGACCCTAGTTTCTGCTCACCTCCTCAAAGGGTCTTTCATAGTAGGGTCTTCATTGCTGCATGTGGAAGGGGTTTGCTTCCTGCCACAAACTCCAGAATCACAGCTGCCTGCTCTACCACCCAGCCCGGGCCTGGCTTGGCTTTGTTGCTCTGGCCCTGTCTATATTTCGCTAATCGGTGTCCCCTCAATGCGGTGGCCTCTTTACTCTGCCTGTGCACTAAATAGGAGAAGATGTTTTATGCCACTTGTGGTCAGAAAAGTGACTTCCTGATTTCAGATCTAAGCTAGAAACAGTGGTTTCCCCCACTGAATGGACATAGGAATGCTTTTATTTAACTGTTATATTTCTCTCTGCCCTTTCTTCTACTTGCACTTCCGCCTATCTCCAGAGGTGTTCCTGTTTAACTGTACCCTGTCCAGTGCCATGCCAGCTTCTCCTGTTTCTTGCTCAGGCGCCGTTTACTGATGCAGTAGCCTAACCCCAACCATCTGTGGCCCCTGTGCCTGCAGTGGAGCCGGTTGGAGGGAGAATTGGTAAACTCCTCCTTGGCATTCTGCCCCTGTGTGTGTTCCCCTTCTTGTCTGCAGAGCCAAAGATCCTACAGGCTAACCCCTCACCATGGATCATGGGGTGCAACTTCAGTGAGTGCTCATTGATTCTCCAGCTATAAGAACACTCTCACCCAGTAAAGTGCGGGTGCCTCCCCTGCTTTTGGCAGATGAGTTAAGGACCTTTCCAACTTGTCAGAGGATGCAGTCTCTAAAACAGAGTTGGCCGCCTTCTCAGGCTGGAGGGTCAAGAGTAATAACCCATGGCCCGGGCCAGTGTGGCTCAGTTGGTTGGAGTGTTGTCCCACAACCAAAAGGATGCAGGTTTGATCCCTGGTCTGGCATGTATGGAGGCACCCAATTGATGCCTCTCTCTTCCATTGATGTTTTTCTCTCTCCTTTACTCTCTCTAACAGCAATGAAAAAGTGTCCTCGGGGGAGGATTAAAAAAAAAGTAATAACCTACTTTTTTTGTTTTATTTTGGTGGTTTTCTCTAGAGCCAACACAGTTCACTTCACTGAGAA
Source organism: Macrotus californicus (assembly GCA_007922815.1). Lineage (NCBI taxonomy): Eukaryota > Metazoa > Chordata > Mammalia > Chiroptera > Phyllostomidae > Macrotus > Macrotus californicus. The sequence goes on along the minus strand of VMDR010014246.1, from coordinate 21,452 downwards.
CTGTTAAGGATTGCTTCCATTGTTACTTACTATTTGTGGTCCATTTGTGGCATGTTCCTAAATCTTACTTGCAAAATGTTGGAGGTGGGAATTGGGTAACTTCCCTCACACCATCTGACCTGATACTACTGTTCTGTTCTTGCTGTAAACACAGCCTGTAATTTATTCCCTGCTGTCCCAGCTCCGAACCATGCCTGCAAAGCCGTGTCATGTAAAACGATTTTTAAAGGCATAGCCTCAACCACCGTGCTAGGGTCAACTTTTCATAATCTAAAAAGGCTTAGGAATCAAAACTCAGTTTAAAGCTTAGTCTGTCCTATTTGTGTAGACACAGAAATATTAATTGGGAGCATATTGTGACCAATCTATGGGAATAGTGTCCTCCATTGATTTGTGCCGTTATTCTTGGAAACAGTATATAAGGAAATAAGTCTTCCCAATCTAAATTTCCTCTTGACAAAACCTTGGCAAAAGCTTTCCTAATCCTAAGTTTCAAGTCTTTAAGAATAATTTTGCTGGATGATGCATGCTTTGAGGATGTAATATTTTAAATAGCATCATATCGCTTCCAGACATTGGAGGGTTTAACATGCAAATTACTATATCATTTCCCTTCTCTGTGTGTGTGTGGTATGTGTGTGTGCACACACGTGTGTGTGAGAGAGAAAGAGAAAGAGAGATCGTATCAAATCCGTTGGTTATATCAGTGCCAGGCCTTGGGCAAGTCAGTTAATCTGTCTAGGCTGTCTTCTCAAATTGCAAAGGAATAGTGCTGTTTTATTTTAAGCATTTCATTGCAGTAAAATTCTTTTATTCTCATGGGAAAGAGTTTTGCTCCTTTTTCACTTAAATTATAGTTGACATAACGTGGTGTGTGAGTTTTAGGGGTACGACATAGTGATTCAGCATTTATGTGCTTTAACGACATGATCGCTGTGCCGAGTTTAGTGGCCATCCGGCACCACACACGTGTGTTGCACTATTACTGACCGTGGTCCCCGGGCTGCTCTTCACGCCCCACGGTGTGTTTTATAGCTGCACGTTTGTCCCTCTTAGTCCCCTTCACTTTCTGAGATCACAGGCTTATGTGTGCCCTGCACATGCAGATAACAGGGTTTATCTCTCAGAACCTGGGATAGTGTGATTCACATGTGTATAAAGATTATTCTCTTAACTTCCTTTCTCTACTTTAATATATATAATCTGAGAGGGGGTGAAAGAAGATTAAAATCTTTTTTGACTGTCTGGGGGCACCTAAACCCTCCCTTCACCATCACCTCACCAGTACCAACTCCGAGTGGGAAGTTCTGTAGTAGCACGGTGTTACATGGAGCCACAGCAGGGCTGAGAGGTGAGGGAGGCATCCTGGGCGCTCGCTGACTCATTAACGTCATAGCAGGCTGGAGTGTGATCTAACAGGACAGCATGGCTTTTCCAGCAACTTCCTGTCCACATTCAGGGCAGCATCCTTGTAGCTTACTTTAAGCTTTGTGAGTGTCAGGACACCAGGCTCTGGAAAAGGAAAAACACAGGAAGAAATAAACACACACCTTTAAAAACTGCATCCGGTACCTCATGTGCCACTACTTCCTCAGAACCACGGAAGGCTGTCTTTGAAACTTAATTCTGTTTCTGACCTGCTAAGATGAGAACCATGGCTACTCTTCACCTCCCTTCTCGATTCTCACACCCCGTTCAGATCGAAGCTAATTTGTCACCTTGACAATGAAGAATATAATTATTCAAAGCTGAATTAAAAAGGGAATTTATACAGAACAAAACCAATAAACCAGGCAGCCTTGACATTTAATTTTCTTGGAAACCTTTCCCATCGAACCAGGAAAGTCTGCACACTACACATTTGCAAAATGAAAAGTGGTGTTGGAGGGGGGTAATCTCTTTGTATGAACGACGAGTGAATAATTTGAAAGAGATTGGATGTTACAGATGGTCCTGTCTCCTTCCCTTGTCCTTCCCACCCTACCCTGAAATGGCATTTGTGCATTCCAGCTTTTAGAGGCAGTTCTATCTATTTTAGTCCCTTTTTTTTTTTTAGAAATACAGAAGGTTTGAGGAATGAGGGGTGGAGAATTTTCATTTATGTTTTTGGCCATCAATTCCAAGTTTGCACTAACTATTAAGAATATTGCTTCTTGGCCCTTAAGCTCAGAGGCTCAGTATCCATCTACCAAGGGTTGCCTGAAAATCCTAATGTGAATTATTAGAGATTAGTTCAAGACACCATTTGGCTCTTTAAGGTGAGCTGAACATACAGAAGAAACCATATTTCAGGGTCCATTCAGCTTTTTTGCTTTAGTCAGGGTAGGTAACACTACTTGTTTTAACAAAAAGTCAAAATCTCAGTGGCTTGACATAAATTTATTTATCACATTCTGATTCAGTGCAGATTGGTGGGAGGTGAGGTGGAAGAGCATCCTCTTCCTTATAGTCAGTCATTTAGGGACCTAGAATTTCTCTATAATGTAAGTCTGCCATCTTCTGAGATTCAGCATTCCTCCACTAGATTCTCTGTATCTTCAAGGAGGGGCAGTAAGAAAGGGAGTAGAGGAGCCTGCAGGATAGAGATAGGTGGGTCTGTACCCAGGCCATTGACTGCAACTCTGTCTCAGGGTCCCACCTGACTGCAGGGCGCCTTTGGAAATGTAGTTTAGCTCCGTGACCTGCAGAAGGAAGAAACAAGTTTGGTGAGCTCATTCTTTGACTCTGCCTTGGTTCCCTTTCCTCTTGCTAACTCACACCCGTCTGTGCATGCAGACCTAGTCCTAGGGTAGTCTACGTGTGGTGGTACCAAGGCATTAAATTTGACTTCTCTAGTGGTTGGGCATATATCTTTTTGATCCTTTCTTTCTTCCATTTGCTTTTCTCTGGAAGGAGATGACCTTTACACATATGGGGTAAACGTGTGCGAATACAGACCCTACTTGAATCACCATAGTTTCAGAGTGGACTTCCATGGGGAACGGATCCTGACTATTCAACATACACACATGGGAAGTAAGAGGAGATCTCATTTATTTATCTGTTATATTGGGGAGAGCTTTAAGTGATTTTCTTCTCTCTACCTAGCTGTTCCTCTACGGGGAAGAAGAAAAAATCACAGGGCTTCAGGAGACCAAATGATCAGAAGGAAAACAAAGCCAGGGAGATTTCAGCTAAAATGATAATGGAATAAAGTGTCACCAAGATATTTAGTAACAGAAGATTACTTGACACAATTTGAGATACAGTGTTCTAGGGAGAGTCACTGATGCCCCTTAACCTTACTCCACAATTCAGGGTCTGAGGAATTCTCACCTCAGACTGGTTCTTGATTAACCAACAATTCTAACACACGAGAGACATCTTAGATGGGGCCAAAAGAAGTAGAGAAACATTGACAAGGAACTGATAGCAGTCAAGGATTGGCCTACATACTTTCAGTGAGTCCTTCAGCAAAGCATCGTGAAGGCATAGATTGGCCTTTTATTGGACAGGCTAGTATTTCTCAGGGGAAATTTCTACCCACGGACATTTAGGGCCCATCAGATATGGTTCTATGCGCTTTTTTGTGGAATCCTGTCCCCAAGAGGGATATGAAAAAGAAGTACTGCTTTCTTATTGATTATAATACTGGCTTCATCTGCCAGCAAAAGGGCAGCATTGCAAGAAAAATCCCATCTCCATGGCAACAATGATTGCAACTTTTAACTTGATATCACATGAAAAATTATTTTTCCTCTAGCCTTTAAGGTTTCAGATTTGTGAATGTGAGCATGACCTTTGGCAACAGGGTTTTGTTAGTGCATCTGGGCCCAAGGGCTAATGTCCAGGCTGAAGGCCATTAGGACTTTTAATATGTCAACCCTGATTGTATTTACATCAGGGCAAGAGGTGATACGTAAATGATGTAAGACATCATTTTCCTGCCCAGGAACAATGATCTTGTTTTTTTATTATTCCAGGGGTATCTCATGGGTAGAAGAACAGGAAATTTCATTTGTTTAACTTCCCTGAGTATTGCAAGACCCCCCACAATGGAGCCAATCAAAGTAATCTGGGTTAGACACTACCATCTTCTTTCCCTACGTTCTCCTGCTGCTGTCACTAAGCTCCTTAAGACAGGGCAGCCAGTCCCGTGAGGGACGCCTGGCCACCCTGTTTCGGAACACTGAGCGTCTCTGGAAGCTGTGCTGTGGAGAACTGTTCAGCCATCTGCGGTAGAGCCTGAGGGTGACAGTAAGTCTGATCAGCCAGATACTGTCAACAAAGAGGCCAGCAGGAGCCAGGGGATGAGAAGAGAGTGGACATTTGCTGATCACATGCTCTGCACTGGGCACTGTGCTGGCTGCCTGAGGTACCAGAAGACCATGGTGTGCACCGTCTCCCTTGCTCTTGTGAACAGAGAGGATCATTGGCTCATGGTGGGTGTCATTAAAGGCTGTCACTTCTACATGAGGAACTAAACTAAGGGTCAACACAACTCTGTAGCCATTGATGGCAAATAGGCGACAATTTTGTCAGAGTTGTTGACGGAGCTGGTATTTCAATTCAACAGTGGTTCATCACAAAGAAAAATATTTTAATGTGTCAGTCTGACTCATTTTCATTCTTAATGATCAAAAACATTCAATCATTGTTCATTTAGAATTAATTGGAGCAAGTGACGGGATACATTTTTGAGTAGCGCCATTGTAAATAGAAGCTGAGGATTGGGGTGGTGGGGACCATGAGCAAGTGAGCCTTGCAGAAACTGTTGTTTTAAGAGAAATGTAGGGGATGAGGAGACAAAATCAGAAAAGAAAGTCAGTTTTAACAAACAAAGCACAGTCCCCTACAAAGCCTTAATAACTAGGCTTTAAATTTACCGAAGTTTTCTCTCCCACTATTTACTGTCTTTGTAGTAAAGGTAGCAAGCTTTCACCTCTGTTAGGATGAAATAGGCCTCTTCTCCTTTGAAGTTTTGAGAAGTGTTTTTAAGTCACTCTATCTGTCAAAGTAGGCCGATTTATGCACTGGTAGCGAAGGACACAAAACAGCAGTAGATGACAATCGCAAGTTTATTTCTCATGTGCCAGCAAGGCTGGGCTGATGTAGCCTCTCTCTGGAGCCCTGCCAGTTTTGAGGTGGTGGGAAGAGGGCATTCCCTCCTGCTGATGAGCACTGGCTGACAGGGCTTCTGTCCCGAACTGACACGCGTCACTCCTGCTCAGGTTCGTTAGCCGGAGAGATCCCACCACCCAGCTTGAGCAAGGAAAGAAATCCTCCTTCTCTTCCTAGACTTAATCTTAAGTATCTTCAATTTTGTGGGGACAAGGCATGCCTACAGTTACTTTTCCTGGGCCATTTTGTCCACCTAGAGACCACCTTAAGGCATTTAGAGGTTTTTAAAAAGGCCCTGAAGGCTACACCTTTAATTTGGTCCTCTCCTGGGACTGCTGATTTAATTAGCCTTCATTGTTCAAAGACTTCCTCCGTTTTTTCTGTGACAGCTCCAGTTGTAAAGAAGTTGCTTTTTTTAATCCTCTAAGACTTTGAATTTCTGGACTCCTAGTCCCTTCCGTTTCTGTTTACGGAGTGTCCATTTCCTTTCCTAAACCATCTCTGCCTCATGGCACCTTGTCAAAGGCAGCCAAAGGCAGCAAAAGATGCTGTTAGGGTTTCATTTTTCCCCTCTTCACTCGAAGCAACAAGCTTATTGGGTACATTATACATGTTCTCTAAATTGTCACAAGTGACAGTCTTAGCAAATGTTTTCCTACTGCAAAATGGATTGCCCTCTTTCCGGGCTCTAGTGGAGCTTCTGCACAGGACTGCTGCCTGACCCCTCGCCTCGCCGGCACCGTGGGTGTCAGGACTTTCTGTTGTTTCAGAGGCACTCCACTCCAATGCTGGTGGCCGTGTGTCAGGGCATGCTGGGCTATGCTTCGGTAGCAGTAGACCTTCAGACCTGACTCACTTAAAGCAACAAAGGTCTGTCGTTCACTAGTACTACCTGCCCATCACAGATCACCTTTGTCTTAACTCCTCCAAGAAAGGGCTGTGAGTATTTTTTATATAGATGATCTTCTGTATCTTTTTTTAAAGATTTTATGTATTTTTAGACAGAGGGGGAGGGTGGGAGGTGGGGAGAGAGAGAGAGAGAGAGAGAGAGAGAGAGAACCATCAATGTGTGGTTGCCTCTCATGTGCCCCCTACTGGGGACCTGGCCTGCAACCCAGGCATGTGCCCTGACTGGGAATCCAACCAGCAACCCTCTGGTTCATAGGCTGGCACTCAATCCACTGGGCCCCGCCAGCCAGGACTGAATATTTTTTAATAACACTGTCAGCTGTAATTATTGATTCAAAATGTCGTGTAGCTCATAAAATGTGATTCTGTTCTATGTTTATATACTTCTACTAATTCATGAGAGCCCCGCTCTCAAAACAGCCCATCAACGCTGACAAAAGTGCTTATCCAGAAGTGCTTGAACAAAAGCACATTGCTTTTCCTTCCTCCCCCTAAAGCTGTCTTGATCACGGTCCACAGAAGAGATGATGTTTAAGCCAGTCCTTTAAAAATGGGCAGAGTGTGGACAGGCAAAGGAAGGGCAAAGTAGAGCATTGTAGGTGGGGCCAGGAAGGAGTGGAGTCCTGAGAGCATGGTCCCCGCCCAAGGAGCTGTTCCTCTGGGTGGGCACGGAGAGCACAGGGTAACCTCTGCAGTGCTTCGCCCAAAAGGGAAGATTGTCCCCGAGGGGCACTGGTTTTAGGTTTTTGTCTCAGACCTTTGTTCTGCGATCACCTCTGACAGGGTCCATGAAGCAGGAGCTTCTGAGCCAGCTGGTCAAGTCCGTAGGCTGTGTTCTGTGTGGTGCGGACATGCCAGAGTGCACAGCCTTTCCAGTCAGACCAGCTCCCCCAGCCCCACCCTCGCCCACCCTACCCCAGCTGCTTTCCAGTTGGCCATTTCTCTGAATCTGTGCATGCCCCACTGCCAAGGATGCCCAGGCTCTGACAGACAGAAGAACCAATGAATGGTTAGAGGTACCTGGAAGAGTTAGGAAGCCATTACAATAGCAAAGGAGGATGCATTGAAAATTGTTACCTGATAAGATGTAAAAGGTGAGAGAGTTTCAGCTGGGGTTACTGAGGGAATAAGTCTATTACCAGGCTAGAAAACTCAAGCAGGTGGTTAAAGTATCTATTTTTTTAATCTTATTTTGGACACACTGAGTTTGAGGTTTGGACTTTTCTGAGGAATTGTCAGACAGGCAGATGGGAACCTCACAGGTGTAACTAATGCAGAGGCAACTAAAATGTGTGAGTTCGAAGGGATTGTGTAGAGAGAGAGTTTAGAGCAAGAAAAGAAGAGGGGGAGGCCAGGATGGCAGGAAAGCGTGCGCTTAAGAGGCAGCAGAGGAGAAGGAGGCACAGGAACGAACTAAGAGGAATATGGGGGGATGGGGAGTGAGCCCGGGAAGGGGAATGCCGCAGAGACTCCAACTGTTTTTATATCTGCAGGTGGACTTGAGCCCTCAGTGGACAGTGTGGCGCTGCCCATTGGGACAGAGTTCACATAGGCTTTAAAACACCTCTGTAGTTTACTTCTGCTCTGTGTCACATGGCAAGATGTTGACATAATTTTTGCTATATATCTTTTGAATCATGTATTCTTAACAGGGGGAATTCTGCCCCAAAGAGATGGAAGTGGTTCTTGGGGAGAGAAGGGGGGATAGGGCAGCTTGAGTCTTAGATATTGTAATTGTCTTTGGCCCTCCAAAACTCAGTCCTGTCTAACAAAATCTTATTCCTTGGTATTTCGTCTCTCCTGTGTTTTCTTGGGTATCATATAAGCATCATTGCCATGGAAGACACACAAAACATATGCGGTGCTACAAAACTATGGCAAATGATGAGATTGTAATTGGAGGGCTTCCTGTCAATCAGCTCCTCGATCCCAGAGTAATCAGTCCACAGGTGGTCAGCGTGTGCCTGCTCCAGTGCGTGGTGGGTGCTGTTTGTGTTTGATCTTCATTGCTTCCGTGTGCAACATGGGCCCTCGGAATTAAGTAAAAATAGTTTATATCTTATCGTTCTCCCCAAGGTATCCACCATTAATTGTTATATATAAAATTAAAACATTGACAATACCCAGCAGATAGCTAAGTTAAAAATCATTTATTCACATCAGGCAAAGTTAAAAGGTAAGTTTACTAAAATAATGTGTAATAAGTTAGTTTAGTTTTCTCAATTGTTTTCTTTTTGAGGAAAAAAATAAATGAAAGTTTTGAATGTTTTTAAATTCAATTACATTGCTATTTAATTATATAAATTACTAATTTGCATATTCAATTTTACACATTATAGTTTATATAAGTAAGTTATGTTACATTCAGCACATACATTTATATTAAGTTAAATGTTAATAACTTTTAACTTTCAATTTAAAATGTTTATTAAGTCATCTTTAGCCCTTCATTAAGTAGAAATAGCAAGCATTGTACTTACTGTTTTTATGTAAAACAGATATGCATACACCATATAAACACACATATGGTGTATCTGCGGTATTAAAATTTCACGGAGGGAACACTCGGGGGAAGTGCCCGAAGACGGCAGGAATGAAAAAGCTGAGAAACACTCTCTGTGCAGTGTGTCACTCATAGAATTTTAGTCTTAGTTTCCATACTGAGAGATAGTCTTCTTTGTTTCCATCTAGAGTGTTTCCTTCTGGTTTGGTTTGGTTTGGTTTTGGTTTTGACCTGTAGTTTGAGTTGGCTGCCACTAGGCCGCAGGCCCTGGTGTCGCGCGCAGTCCAACCGAACAGACTTGGCGACAGTTCCTGTGGGCAGTAGGTGGGTGGCGGACACAGGGCCAGCCAGGTTCGCGTCTCCTCCAGTGCTCCTACCAACATACAGCTCTTGGTTAAGAAAGTGTGACATTTGTTAGTGCTGGCATTATGCATTTAATTAGTGTCCTGTGTCTTGAGCACGATTTAAGGAAATACACGAGTTTATGAATCCTTACATATCCTCGCCGTTCGCTACTTTAAGCCATTTAGTAACAGTAATTCACTTTACCCTTCTCAGAGTCCAGTTATCTTCTCTTGAGCTGTGGGTGAGCCATTGGGCGTGCTGACCTCCTTGTCATCTTCTCCTGGTTCCCTGTCTTCTCCTCTCACTGTGGTCTGTTTGGAGTAGAGAGAACTCTTTTTGAAGGAGCTCACACTGGCTGTCTCAATAGTCAGCCCGTGGTGAAATTAACGTAAGGACATCATCGCACGCCCTGCGTTTTGGAGTGGGCAGCACACAGAGAGGTGTTCCGAGTAGGGATTCCCTGGAGTGCTTTCTCACCACATAGCCTGTGAGGCTTGGAACCTACTAGTAGTACATGAAATGCTAATCAAAATGGAAACAAATTAGCAAAATAATTATAAAACAAGCACAATGGGCCTTTCCAGGATGTATAGTTTCCAGTTATGGTGGTGGCCATGTACATTGATATATTCCTTTTGTAAAATAATCTGCCAGCATGTATCACAAATTTATGTATACGTATGTACCTCTTTTGACCTGGCAGTGTCCTTCTACCCGCTGCTGTGCCCATTTGTTCAGCACTGCCTTGTCCCTGGTGCGGGGGAGCGGAGACTTTTCTCTTTAATGGAAAACCCAGTCCTCCTGTCTCAGCAGCTGCTGCCACAGCCTTTAGTGGGTTGAAGGGAAAGCGGAAGGAATCTGGAGCCCCGGAAGCATTGCCGACCCAACCTGCTCCTACTTAGACTACTTCCCAGGGTCAGAGATAATAGATAACAAGTTTTGTGCATTACATACTCGTTTTTCTTTTCTTTTGTTGTTTTTCACAGACACATTTTCCAAAGCCCCTGTAAACGTGCTGTCCACTATGGTGGCCACAGCTACGCGTGCCCATTTAAATTTAAAACTTAGTTCCCCAGTGACACTAGCCATGTTTTAACTGCTCAGTAGCCACCTGTTGCTGTGGCTAGTGTGTCAGACAATACGACTTACAGAACATTTCTGTCATCACAGGAGACTCTGTCTGACAGTGCCACCTACATCAATTTTGTGGGCTCATTCATCACTTATGTAGTCGATATGCTGAACACCTACTATGTGCCTGAGCATATTCTAAGCACTGAGGATACAACAGACAAGATGGACAACGTGTCTGCCTTTCCGATCTCACCCTTTAACCTAGGAACCCTGCACCCAAATGTCACTGTGTACCAATAGTTTGCCGAGGGACAGCACTGGAACACAGGGGGCTAATTGTTTTTAAAAGTCCTGGCTCATCTGCAGTTTGACTCCTTTGAAGTGTTGCTCAGTTTTTAAAGACCTCTGAATTTTAGACTTCTGATTTGTGTTGATTTGCAAGGCAGAAATGGCTTACCTGTTTAAGTATTGGCTGGCATTGTTGAGTCTTTTAGGTTCTGGGGGAGAGGTTTGTTTGAAAGTAGTTGTTCTAGGATTGATCATTTAAATGAACTCTGGCCGTGTTTAGAATTTTAATTCAGTGAAAGGTCTAGTTCTTACTAGTTGTGTAAAACCACAGCAGGGACAAGATGTACGCTACAATTATTCTGTTGGTTTTCCTACCACAAAGCCCACATTTCGATACAACCTCTCCTACGGGGTTATTCACACAGCATTAGTATTAGTAATCTGAGCAGTCAAGTAATGGACGTGGGTTGTACTTTTAAATTAGCCGTTAGAATTCAGATATACCTACTGCACAAGAGCCACGGATGCTTACACCAGCAACCCATCTGAACTAATGGCCTGTAAACACTTTCCCCACTGCTGAATCGATGAATTGCAATGTGTTACAGTTGAGAGAGCCCTTGATGATGGGTCTTTCTGCTCCAGTTTCCTCTTTTCTCATTTATTTCTCCTTTGAAGATTAAAATGATTTGTCCAAGGCAACAGTTGTAAAATTCTGCCATTACATAGTAAATGGGTTCAGAAATTCACTTGTGCAAAGTAGGGGTCCTCAAGCTCTGGAGTTTTAGCATCCTGGAGGACTTATGGAAGACACATTGCTAGGCCCCACCCCCAGAGCTTCTGATTCACTGAGTCTAGGGTGGAGCCCGATGACTTGCATTTCTAACAAGTTCCTGGGTGCTTGCTGGTCTGAGGACCACACGTTGAGACCCACTGGTGTATACCATGTGGTTACATTATTGTGACGTTGCTGAAATGATGAGAGTGAGCTCACATAGCCAGCCAGCCAGCCTAGAGATCTGAGGGTCCAGCTGTGTGGTCCAGAGCCATCCAACTGTAACTGGGGTTAGGTGCCACCTACTGCTGGTTGTCTAATCCTGTGTATACATCGGTGGAGATGACAGTCTTGTAGCTGTCCAGGACTTCAAGGACAGTGTCACGGTTAGTGGGCATCTATTTTGTTGCTGTGATCTGGGAACATTGAGCCTGGGGAATCTCTCTGCTTCCCAACTACTACCTGTCACTTCCCTGTCAGTCTCGCCCTCAGGATCCTCCATATCGCCTTCCCTTCCCCAGAAGATGAGAACTTTGGCCCCACCCTGGGGAGCCAGACACATTATATCCAAAATCGCATTGTTTGGGAATTTTAAAGCAGCCGGTGGTAGATCTTCTGTTGTTGGGCACGCTCATCTTCAGATTCCTGCCTCACAGCACTCATTGGCATCATTGCACTTTTCCGCCTTTACTTCTTTTCAAAACCCTTCTTAACCTTGAAAGTTTAGCTCAGATTATATCTCCTGCTACTTTCCAGAAAACAAAATTTCTTCTTCCTCTGGAGAAATGTCATTTCATTCTCTAAACAACCTTGCAAATGTAGGTGTAATGCCTGTTTTATAGGTAGGGATCTGGCTAATGAGTGATTTTTTAAAAATGTATATTGATTGGTTTTAGAGAGAGGGAGGAAGGGGGAGAGAGAGAGAGAGAGAGAGATTGAGATTGATCCACTTATTTAGGTTGATTCCTGTATGTATCCTGACCGGGGGTTGAACCCACAATCTTGGCATGTTGGAATGATGCTCTAACCAACTTAGCTACCCAGCCAGGGCATGAATGAGTGATTTTTGACATGATGTTCTCTCTCCCTGCCGAACTTCAAACTCCTTGAGGGCAAGGACCATGTCCTCTTTGCTTTTACTCCCAGTCCCTGAGGCTAACAGTGCTTGTCACATGTTGGCACTCAATGTTTTTCAAAGAAATAGACTTTCAGGCTCCCAACTCCTTGCCTATATCTTCCCGCCTTGCTTCTCTCTGTGCTTTTGGCTGTGGTCTCCCACAGGAAAAGGGACCCCTTCTGTTTGTCCCCTCCCCCTGCTGCCACTAAGAACTTGCATCCTTGGCTCTCACTGTGTTTCCCTATGAATGCAGTCTTCAGGAAGAGGAACATCCCTCCACCTTGGGAACAGCAATTTAGAGATTACAATGGTTTCAGCTTTATGCCAGGCTCCTAGTCCGGTCTGTCTGGGGCTACCACACACTCTTCACTGCACTGAACCTCTCAGTCTTTCCCCCTTTTACTCAGTATCTGCTTAATCTTGTGCACCCCTATGAAGCAAGTAGCAGGGGCAAGTGAGAGGTTTACAAAAAAGAAATTGGGTAAAATATCACAAAGAGCCCGTGTTGCTCAAAATTTGAATTGCATGAGAGGCTGTGGATCTAAATATTTAAGAAATTCTGAATCACTCATTTTCTGTTTTGAATATAACTTGCAAAGTGGGTTTCATTTATCATCCCACTTCTTCCGTCTCTCTTAAAACCTCCGGCTTCAGGAAAGAGAGCAAGTGGGACTGGCCTCACTGTGGCTCTCGGTCTCTCTTAGGCAGGGACAAGGATCCCCTGGGGAGTGTCCCTCCATCCCTCAGGAAGTCTGAATTAATTGATTTAGAATGTTGCTCTAGGGTTAAAGTGTGTGGTCAAGGTTAAGAACTGCTAGATAAGGTTGTTGGTTTCCATCCCTGGCTTATCATGAGAGCCACCTTGGGCACCTTTTAAAATTGCCCCATCTAAGAATCTGGGTATTAGAATACCTGAGAGAAAGACCTAGAAATCTATTTTGAAATAGATTCTGACCATCACCTCGTTTGGGAAACCACCAATCTTGGTACTTCTGGATATTTTTTCTAGCCGTCCAGTCATCAGAGCAATGCAGAATTATCAGCATGGTTAAATGAGCGAGTTAAGGTCCTCTCAGGTGAGGTCAAGTGACCTTGTCTATATTCTTCAGGTGCTGGCTGCAGCTGTTTTATATTGGCCCAAACTGCTCTTGCCTACATGTTTTTAAAATTTCATTATAATTTTTATTCTAGCTATGCATTCAAAAGATTTTACTTATCCCATGGAACCACTTGACATAAATTATACTCATGTTTTGAAAGATTAAATCAGAACCATAGGTTAAAACTGTCTTCATACAGGTCAGGAACTTTATGGGGGGTGGGAAGGGGAATGGAAAAAAAAGAGTTTGAGGTCAAAAATAAACCCTAGCAGTGACTGTGATATTGTGAATAATTTCACATGCTGAAAAGCATTGCATGTTCAAATCATGCGTGGTGGGTTTAAATGTCCTTTCTACGTGTAAAGCCTAAGTTTTGCCTAAGAAATATCTGCTGCCCAAAGGAAACACACCTATTTTTAGGTCCCCAAATTTAATTTCTGGAGATGATTTTCAGATGCTGCAAAGGAAGAGAAACATGAGTTTGCTGGAGACAAGAAATAATCTTTTTCATGAGCAGTGCAGTCAACGCCCCTTCGGCGTTTGGCCTTGCTACAGTACCGTCCCATTCGCTGACGTCAGTGTTCAGTCTCTGACACCGAGACCACAGAAGGGGGAGTGCGCTGTGCATTCTCCGCCTTGCGGTAGCTCCTTTCTGTCTCCTCCAATGAGATAAATGGTCTTAATACATCGGATGCCAGGAGAAGGAGGCCTGTAATTCTAATAAGCCCCACGCTCCTTGTCCTAGTTTTACCCTGTCGCTGACTTCAGTGACTGAGGACAGCAGAACACCCTCCCGCACGAACTCAGGTGAGCTCCCGCTGGTCTGGAGGACCAGTCAGGCAGTTTACTTCTCAGTCCTCCAGGCACAATCCACACTACAGTCAGACGGAGGTATTACAGTCGGAGGTATTGGGGGTTCGGTTCCAGACCACCACAGTGAGTGAGGTGAGGATCACAATAAAGTGAATCATGATCTTTTTGCTGGTGGAGGGTCTCGCCTTCATAGTATAAAAAAATGCAACATCTGTGAAGTACAATAAAGCAAAGTGCAGTAAGTGAGGTATGCCTGTAATTGGTTCCTTTTGTAGGCTTTTCCTTGGCAGGAGATGAACGATTTTTGCCCTTTTGTTTGGAATTTTGTATCCCAGTGGATTTGACAACTTCACCTCCAATATTTTATTTTTCGGAGAAGTAACTGTGAAGAGGGAGAGAGGAAAGGAGCTCAGTTGAAGGTGTGTTCTTTCCCTTAAAAGCTTCCTGAGAGCCCAGAGGAGTAGCCGAATGAAACCTGGATGGAGGGTAGGTCTGCCCTGCCTCCTCCGTCAGCCCCTCTCTCTACAGATGGACACTTTGCTCCTCAGTTTGCTAGAAAAGTGCTCCTGTAGGTTCTGCATCAGGAAAGCATGGTCTCAGTCTTTGCACAAGCATACCTAGTCCTCTTACCCCTTTTACAAAGAAGGGATCCACAGGTCAGAGAAGTCAAGAAACTAGCTCAAGGTCTTGCAATTTGATCTTGAGCAAAGCCCTTGACTTCTTGGTATCTCTGTCTTCACCTGTAAAGTAGAGGAGTATGTTCCTTAACAAACTTCTTCACAGGCCTGTGTTGTTTGTCAGTATGTAAAGTCTCCTGTTTCTCCCCCTTCTCATTACTTTCCTGGGGGGCAACTCTAAAGTATGTTGGCCACCAGGTTAATAAGACCTTCCCTGTCCTGGGGAGATGAGAGCCATTGTTCTGTTTTGTTCAAGCTCTACTATTGGCCTGAATCATTGATCATCTTCATTTTTGCCTCACAAAAACATTTTTAAGTTCGACTCAAATATAGTCGATTCTCATTATTCATGGTATTTGTGTTCTATAAAGTTGTCCCAAATACTTAATTGGTGAATATTGAACCACTGCTCCTAGGGGAAATATAAGGTTTAGGTTCCTGTGAGTCTCTGGTCATATTTTTGTCAACTGGTTAATACATAACCTTGTTTTAGATGTTTCTGTTTAATGATAGCTTATTGTCAATTCATTAACTTCACTCTCCAGGCCAAGAGCTCTATAACTCATGCCTGAGCAAGGCTTACCTAAGATGTGTATTTCAGCTGTAAGGCCAGTCTCTGTCTTCTGGCACTTAGGAACACTAGCAGCACTTCAGTATTATGCTTGGGGGCCATTTCAAATAGACATTGAAAAAAACACACAAAAATGCTGAAACATTGGCACTAAAGAGCCTGGAAAAAGGACACATGTTCACAGGAAGAGATCTGAAACAAGAAGACAGCATCACCCTTTGACCTCTGCTGGGCACATGGCACGTTGGACAACTCAGATTTTTCACTCCTGTGTACATGTCTGCAAAGGACTGCTGAAGGACCATGAGTACTGATTTGAGGACTGCAAATAAAGTTTACAGATATTAACTCTTTGCTTGTTATTAGTTGAACATTTTTTCCAGTTTTTTATTTAATTGTACTGTTTACTGTGTAACCTTTTATGTAATAGAGTTTATCTTTTTCCTTATTGTTTCAAACTTTGATTTTGAGTTAGCAAAGCTTCTCTACTCCCAAGTAATAGAAGAATTTACCCATCTTTTTCCTAGTACTTCTGTGCTTTACTTTTTGACATTTAAATGTCTGGTCCATTCCGGTCAAGATGGAAGTGTAGGCAAATATAGCTCGCACCCTCGCACAATCACAGCAAAAATTACAACTAGACCACAAAACAACTATCACTCAGGATCGTCAGAAAAAATGAGCTGTATGGAAGTCCAACAACCAAGGAATTGAAGTCATATTTATCCACATGGGTAGGAGGGATGGAGAGGCAGAGATGCAGGGAGAGGTGCAGTGATATGGAAAGGGTGGTATACACCCATATGTGGTAGACAAAAATTGGGAGGGATACCTTGGGAGCAAGGGATCCCAGCCCCACACCAGACTACCCAGCCCAGGGTTCCAGTGTCAGGAAGATAAATCCCCATAACTTCTAGCTGTAAAAACCAGTAGGGGTTGGGGCAGTGAAAGAAACTGCAGGATTCTCAGAAGTCTCCTTTTAAAGGGCCCACAACAGACTTAGGACTTACACAGACTCACTCCCTCTGGGCTCCAGCATGGGTGCAGCAGCAGGAAGGGCACCAATGGCTACCATTAAAGTGAGTGCAGGGGGACAGCTTCCTCCTGGACAAAACCCCAGAGGCCAGGCAGTGATATTGCCCCCTTTCTGAGCCCTCCCCCACACAGAGCCACAGACTGGCTACATCATATCAGAGACTCCATCAACCTGGTTTACACAGGTTGCCCTGCCCAGGTGATTACCTAAGGTTCTGCTGCATCCAACTTACCAGTGAGGTTTTCTACAATAGGCCATGCTGCTAAAAGGGAAAGTCAAAGCAGCTCTACCTAATACATAGAAACCAACACAGGGAAGCTGCCAAAATGAAGAGACAAAGAAATATGGCCCAAATGAAAGAACAGAACAAAACTCCAGAAAAATAACCAAATGAAATGGAGATAAGCAATTTATCAGATGCAGAGTTCAAAATACTGGTTATTAGGATGCTCAAGGAACTCATTGGGTACTTCAACAGCATAAAAAAAGACAGGCAGAAATGAAGGTTACAGTAATGAAATAAAGAAAAATTTACAAGGAACCAACAGTGGAGTCAATGAAGCTGAGAATCGAATCAATGATTTGGAACATAAGGAAGAACAAAATATACAATCCGAATAGTAAGAAGAAAAAAGTTAAAAAAAAACAAGGATAGTCCAAGGAGCCTTGGGACAACTTCAGGCGTACCAACATTTGAATCATAGTGGTACGGGAAGGAGAAGAGAAAGGGCAAAAAATTGAAAAGTTATTTGAAAAAATAATGAAAGAAAGTTTCTCTAGTTTGGTGAAGGAAATAAACATACGAGTTCAGGAAGCACAGAGAGTCCCAAACAAGACGGATGCCAAGCGGAGGCCCACACCAACACACGTCATTATTAAAATGCCAAGGGTTAAAGATAAAGAGAGAATCTTAAAAGCAACAAGAAAAAAGCAGATACCTACAAAGGAGTTTTCATAGACTGTCAGCTGATTTCTCAAAAGAAACTTTGCAGGCAAGAAGGGACTGGCAAGAAGTATTCAAAGTGATGGGAAACAAGGACCTACATCCAAGATTACACTCTCCAGCAAAGCTTTCATTTAGAATGGAAGGGCAGATAAAGTGCTTCCCAGACAAGGTAAAGCTAAAGGAGTTCATCTTCACCAAGACATTATCACATGAAATGTTAAAGGTACTTATTTAAGAAAAAGAAGATCAAAACTATGAACATTAAAATGGCAATAAGTTCACAATGATCAATTGAATCTAAAAAACAAACCAAGCAAACAAGCGGAACAGAAACAAAATCACAGCTATGGAGATCATTTGGAGGGTTATCAGCTGGTAGGGGGAAGGGGAAGAATAGAAGGAAAGGTACAGGGACTAAGAAGTACAAATTGGTGGTTACAGAATAGATAGGGGCGTGTAAGAACTGTATAGGAAATGGAGTAGCTGAAGAACTTATAAGCATGATCCATGGACGGGGGTGGGACTGCCAGAGGGGATGGGGGTTACTGGGTGGAGGGGGGCAAAGGGGGAAAATGGGGACAACTGTAATACCATAATCATTAAAATATATTAAAAAAAGGAAAACTATTGGAGGATTTTAAGCTTAAAAGTGTCCTGATCTGATTGGCATTTATAAAAATCCCCGATTTGGCCAACCAGTAGAGAATGGATTGTAGGGAAGCAAGAACAGTTTTGAGAAGCCCAGAGAGGAGGCTTGACAGCAATCCGAACAGAGCCCCTGTGCTAAGGTGTAGCAGCCCGGCAGCAACGCACAGATGTGTTCGAGTGATACTGAGCAGGTATCTCTCAATTTTAGTGATTGATTGGACTTAAGTTTGGGGAGAAAGAGGGAGGGTTGACTCCGGTTTCTACAACCTGGATCTCATTTTGATGTCAGTGATAAAAATGAAACACCTCTGTTCAGCCCCAGGTGCCTCGAAAGGCTAATTGAGAGTAAACAATGCATCCTCCAGAAAATGTACTTGTTTATTTATTAGGCCTCACTTCATCTAGATGACAATTTGAGAGGTGAGCCAAAAACGTGAGTAATTCAGCAGGGCTGCTTCACATTTTTGAACAAGGAGAGACCCGCTGACTCACATCCAGGCAGAAACAAGCTTGTCCCCCTCCCACTCCAGCCTCCACATCCTTTCAGCCTAATCATTTGTTTCAAGGTGGGAGGATGCAATGGTGATTGCTTGAGGTCCCCAGGCTGAAATTCTTTTAACTTGACTGAGATAAACAGCACAGTCAGAATTAGAGTCCCTTGCCAGAAATACAGTTTCAGGATCCGCATTCGGCAAATGTCTGATAAACCTCGATTGTTACAAAGTTTCAGACTGACCTCTGGCCACTTCCAGGCTCTTTGAAAGGAGGGACCAAATGATCAAAGGACATCAGCAGTCAGTTTGCACAAAAAGAGACCAAATATTAGGAATTGTGTTTTTTTGAGGGGGGAGTGTCAATCTCACTAGTAAACAAAGAACATTAAATTAAAATGAACACAGAGGTGCCATGTCTCACCTATTCAGTGAGATAAAATAATAAAATTTAATAATGCCGAGGCTGTGGTTTGTATAAACTCATATATTTACACATTATTTTTTTTATTACGGCGTACATTGTTACATTGTCTTTGCTGGGCAGTCTGACAGCAGGTAATAAAGACCATGAAATGATAAAAAACTAACATAAATAAATAAATGTCTGGTCCATTTGGAATTCCTGCTGGTGTGTAGTACGTGGAATGAGCACAATTATCTTTTTTCATATCATTCTGCCGTTCTCTCAACATTTATTTAGGAATTCATCTTTTTGCCCACTGATTTGGCATGCTGCCTCGATCATATTCTAGATTTCCATATAAGATTGGGTCTGTTCATGTGCCAGTGTCAAATTGTTTTACTTATAGAGGCATTAGAGGGTGTTATGTCTGGTGGGGCCGGCAGCTTTGTCCTCCCCCAGCGCCACCTTGCTGGGAACTTTTCTGCTTTTGTTTTTCAGGATTTTCCCAGCTATTTCATATTTGTTTTCTATGAACTTATCACTTCAAGTCAATTTGCATATCAAATATCAGAGCTTTTCTTTTAACTTGCTACGTGGACATTTCTAACTGGAACATTTTCAGTGGTCCACAAAGGAGAGTTGCCCCCCGAGTCAGTGGCACGGATATAACTGTCCCACTTATGGCAATGGGAGAGGCGGGGTTCTATTGGGCTCACTCCTCGGGGAGTGAGTGGCTTAGGTTTCTTGCACCCCCTTGTTCCTCCTGAGCTATTAATCAGTGAGTTCCCTACCTGTGCTGCTGTCTTCGCATGTCTGGTCAAATGTTTGCATCATCTTCCTCTTTCTCTCTACTTTTATTCAGCCTTTGGCTGTAAAACTCCGTAGTTCCTCAGAATTTCATTCCAGAAATTAATTGTCGTCCTTGGAGCTCCTAAGTTATTTCCTGAGGCACCAGATACAATGAATGTTTCTGACTGTACAGTTAAAAAGAGGCTTTTGATGGAATCTCATTGTGCTCCATCCATCCAAAGCAGCACAATTGACCTAAGAGACTCAGCCGAGAAATCATCATTGTAACAGTGAGTAAGTTCATTTAGGCTACAGAATGAATAAATAAGAACTCGGTCATTTTCATGTAGAGGCAATTAGAAAATATAATGGGAACACAAATTCCATTGCGGAGGCAAAAGGAGTAAATATAAAATGCCTAGAAATTAACAAGAATGTATAACTTAAATGAAGAAAAAATACTGCAAAACTCCACAGAAAGGCCCAAATAAACATTAGTTTTGAACAAATACTAGACCACGTAGTGCTTGTAGTTAGGGTAGCCCTGTGTGACCCAGACGAGCCCAAGAGTCCCAGATTTTTGTGCTCAGTCGTTTCTTGATATGTGAGTAAAATGGCTCTCATCCATGTTTTGTGGAAAGTCTAACAGTTTCTTGAAGATCTCTAAGAACTTCCAGAGAAGATTGAAGAGCATATGTTTCCCCTTGATCAATAAAAACTACAGCTCTTTCTCGGCTCTCCTGTTGCTTGATCATTCCTTTATTCGTTCATTCATTTCCTTGTGCACTGTGCATGTATTGAATACTGGCCTTGTCCTAAGCCCTTCACAGATGTCCACTACCACCACTTATGGCTCCATGCATCCTACCTCTGTTCCCGGCCACCCTTGTCTTGGGTCATTGTGCCTTCTCTTTCACTGCCCCACTGAGCACTACCCCTACAGGGCTCTTTTGTAGAGGACTTTTGCTGAGGTTTTGAGGATACTAGTGTTGGATAAGCATTGTGGGGGAGAAGGAAGAAAGATGTGGCATATAAATACAAAAAGCATAAAAAAGAAGGAATGAAAAATTAAATATTACACACCTGAAAATTTGCAGGTCGTCTCCTGTGGAGAATTTCTCGCCTGACCCTTTACTCTTAGCTCCCACCTGCTGCCGTCCTTCAGAATGACCTCTTTTTTCTGTCTCTTCACATCTTCGGTGTATCATCTCACCCTTCCTGACTTCTGGGTCATTTAACCCCCCATTCTTGGCCTTCGGGAACTCACACCTCCTGTTATTTTATACGGGGAGGAATTTAACTATTCTTTCTCTCCCTCTTCCTCATCCAGATGACATGGGGGGAGAGGGGGCTTCAGTGTTCCCAAACAAATCATTGAGCTCTTCCTTGTCGCCCCCCCCACCAAAACAGCACATCTCACCCTCTGAGAAGAATTCTTCTGACCTCTAGAGCTAGTGTAAATATCACCTATTTTTCTCCTTATCACACTTGGATTTTGAAGAGATCAGGTCTCTCCTAAGTTAATAAAGCAAGTATAGTTAGAAGATAATTCTAACTACAATCCCAATGATTATTTTTCTGGAATTTAATTTGGAGGGATAAACAAGTTCAAAGAACTAGGCAAATCCTTAAAAGAAGAGTAAAAACTTAGGACATTCTAGACTAATTTAAACAACACTTATTGTTATAGCAGGAGAATGAGCAAACAAAGAAGTAAAACATGATGCAAAGTCCAGAAAAGAAGTAAAAAATGTACCAGAATAAAGTACAGGCAACTATTTATGTAATCTGGGACCAAGGACGGCCTTTCTAACCATAGTGTGTGTGTGTGTGTGTGTGTGTGTCATTCTTAAAATAAACTAAG